>LBNU01033379.1:0-25663 GCA_014162995.1 Artemisia annua
TTGATATAGTGGTTTTTGTGTTTTTATGTGTGCAAGTATGGATATTGCTGAAACATCATGAAAAGCAACCTAAAAGCCCAAAAAGAGCACGAGATGTGAAAAGCAGTCTCAACGTGAAGTTGAAGGATTCAAAGTTGCTTAAGTGAAGCCCGTGACGAATGTTGCCCATTACTCAAGAGCTCATGATAACGAAAAAGACATTAATCGAAGAATAAATGTGATTATCTTAGATAACTTCTCAAACTCGAGCAAAGAACTTTCTATATCATTGAAGGACTTATTTGAAGGCTCGTCTCACATATTCCTCCAAAGTAGTACAAGACCGAAGTCCGTATTTAGAAAGATAAAAGCTTTGTATCTCTAGTTTTATGCTTCGTGGTATTCATATAATTTGAAGATATGGGCTAGTGCAATATGGAAACAAGGATAGCCACCATGGCTCCTTAAAATACACCTCCTAGCTTCATTTAAGCGGTTAGATTGTAGAGTTGACCTCTTATGATGAGTGTAGTATTATTTTCTTGTCTTAGGGAATTTCTTTAATGAAGCTTTTGAATTCATGTTTAATCTTTTTACCTTTGTTTTCTTTGCTTATTTCAATCTTCCTTATGCTTTCATCTTATCTAGCTTCTTGTACTTTCATTTTGATCCTAAAATAAGCGCTCACTATATGTCTTGCACCACCTTTGCATGAAAAGAGATTTTCGTGCCCTAATGATTTATTGACTTAGCTGTATTTGGCTTATTGCGTTTTTACGTGCCTTAGTTGTTCATATTTTACAAGTTTTAGTGTCTCAAAACTACTTTTACATGTTAAAATTAATTTGAAGATAGTGTACAACCCCTAGATAAATTTTACCTACTAAATCTCTTAAAATAATTCTGCGAGGTGATGATATATTAGGGTAATTTGCAAGATGGACAATTTAGTGTCTTGCGAGTATGAATTCTCTGTTTCGAGTATGCGTCTAAATTCGAGTTAATGTATTTGGCCTTCGAGTATGCCTGCCCTTCAGTAAGTTTGCACTTGCGAGTATGATATTTCGTTGCTAGTATGTATTTTGCTAGTAGGTTTTCTTGCTGAGATGGATTCGTAGTATGTTCTTGCTAGTGGATGGTTTTCATTATTTGCTAGTATGGTTTTCTATTTTCCTATCTAATCTTATTGGTCTTTAAGTCGAGCTTACTTTTATTCACCTTATCGTTCATCGAACGTAAGTTTTTTTTCTTAAATCTAACACGTTTATGCTCTCGACACATCTCTTAAAACCTTGTGAGTCGTTTTCTTTTTGATAGTCTTGCGACTTTCATTTTTAGTTTCAAGCTTTTATACGTCAAGATGTTTTCCAAGTCTTCAATCTTTTCAATTTACTTAGTTCAATGCTTTTAAAACTAGTTAGAAGCTGTGATTCTGTTCTTGTATTCTTTGTAGTTCATTTAAACTTTTACGCAAATCTTTGTAGTTATAATTAAACAAAATCAAATCTTTTTAAACCATTCATCTCACATAACTCACGCTCGAGTGACTAGATCAATTTCAGACGCTCCTTGGACAACTTATACCGTGGTTGAGCTTGCACTTGCGTCCCGCGACCTTTATCACCTTTACATATCAAAAGGATTCTTTAGGGCCTCATTGAGGTGACGTATCAGCTAGACTGACTGATAACGGAGGAGCACATAAATACAGCAAAGGTACAATATATTGGTCTGCTAGCGCGTTTAGATACGATGAGTGACCAATAGGATGACTACGGTTTTTTTTGGGTCAACTGGTTGTCCCATGTAAATCCGCATCTAGTTTTAGTTGTGTTGGCCATTGCGTGTATTGCTCAAGTATCACAAGGAAACCGGTCATCCATTTTAATTATCCAAGAGCATATTTGGACGTTACTAAGGAAAATCCCCACGGGGTGACTGGATGAAGGCTTGTATCCTAAGACAACTTAATCACTCAGCATCTTATGTAACACCCCCAAAATTCGGTACAGCGGTAAGACTTACAAGCTATTCAGGGTGCTACGGGAACTTGGTATCATCACAATAATAGATAACAAGAACATAGAGCCCAAATGTAAACTAAGGCAATAAGTTAAAGTTTACATTCATCAAGAACTTAATAAAGAAAGCCCATAGTCAATAAAAGTAATAGTCCAAAATAGAAATCATCAGAGTTCCATCGATTTGTCTCAACCCAAGCCAAAATCCAAGCAGCATAACCGTTGTCCAAGTAGTGTAAGCAAGCTTCTAATACTCTGAGAAAGACAGCTAAAATGTCAGCTTTCGCTGGGAGTTCATAGGTTTAAAGCATAAATCATACGGTACCTGAAGAAGTTAGCGCTACGTGACTAAGAGTAGTTGGTATAGACCACAATCACAATCTAATCTCAATCTCAAACATAAATTCATTACATCTTAGGGAAAAGAGATATGTCATGGTGAGCAGCTCTCACGGTCACTATCAGGCTACAGCAAGGACCACCAAAGTCTGTCCCGAACCTAGCCGCGATAGCGTCTATTCCAAACTTTAGGGTCAAACGCCCTAGCTCCTAGGGTCAACGAGCTTCCTCCTTCTATCCTAAAACTAGCCACACAATGCAAAACGAAAAAACAGTAGCAGGTCCAAGAAAACAGTAGCATGTATTCTCCCCCCAATTTAGGAAAACCATTAAAAATGATTAAAGTACGAGTAAAAGTGGGCTATGGAAACTCACCTCGATGTCGTAAACACAATCAAGATAGATATGTAATAGCAAAAGAAAGGCAAGCTAAGACTTCTCAAGTCAACTGATGACTCAGGCAGACCTATACATATTTAAACTCACTTATTATATATAACTCTCGAAATCGATTACTCCCTAATTCCGATATTTCCTTTATTTATCCATAAGAAAACATTCTTTAAAGAAGTTGTAGTCATCGCTTGTATTCGTTCGTATTCTTGTGGGGTGGGTACTAGAGACAAAAGCCCGACTCAAAGAACTCACGCCAAATAATACATCAATCATTATCATATAAGCATATCCCAAAGAAGAAATCTCTTAACGCATATACTACGAAAGTCAAATAATCCCACATAGCACCGTTATAGCATATAAACATATAAGAAGTCATCAAATAGCACGCAAAGTCAAGGTCAAACGATATGGACCTCAATGGATCGATAAGGTCACGCATAAGATGGTCGACGGCTCATAAATTCGTCACTCAATAATCCAACCATTGTCGATTACTTATTATCCCTTTTAGTTAGATCATTAGTCATTAGATCATTTCGTCAACATAAACACTTAAGTATCCTTGTCGGCTCTGATTAGCTCGCAGTCCAATAGGTCCAACAACAATATTAAGCCGTATCGATAAAAAATCCGTAACTTACTCAAAAATAAAGGCAACATAGCGTTACAAAAGAAGTTAAATAGCCTTGGATTGGGTATAGCGTGTCCGAATATTTAATAATCATGTCGAACACCACAATTTGTTTGAACCCATAAGGACCATTTTTAAAGACTTTCCGTTAATGTAACTGATATGAAATTCTATATATTTATTTAATAAATTCCCGATAAATATAATCTAACTTAATAGTTTAATATGATCGATACGTTATTATTTATGTTAGTACTTAACCTATTTATTATATAAGTGAATTATTTTTATATATACATATGCTTCAATAATATATCGTAGGACTTATATGTATTATACGTTTAGCGTATATAAATTAATTAACGGAATTATTATTATTCGGAGCTCCACGGTGGTTCCGATCATGACGTTTCCGGTTCCAACATAACTAGTACAAGGGTCCAAAATCCATTAACGCATTTTGAAGCCAACCAAGGACTAGTAGGTCTAGGGGCGACCTCAACTTGGCACACAATTAACTGTCATAAACAAGCGAATCAATAAATATATCTCCTAGTTCCAATCCACACTTCAAACTCAATAACTCTACCATACGCCCTCTGACTAGATCCTATCTCCGTCATACTAAAGTGTCACAACCTTATAACTCGCATTATACCGGTAACCAATCTTCCATGTCAACAGTCACATCGACAACAGAACTTGTTATGTGCAAATATATATTCACATAACAAATTATTTCAGCACAATAAATCATATATCCACATTTCACATATACCACATTCCGACTATGACACTTACCAAACAACCTCGTATATATATATACATGATTGTCATCTCATTTGATACTATTTTTATTATATTCCTCTACTTCTAAATTTTATACCATTTCAACAATTTAACCTCAACAATATATATCGTCATCCAAATATAATCTATTCCACTTACCAAACTTCCCATAACTAAATAACACAACGTAACACGAAACAAGGCATAACCAAGATATCTACAAAGAATTTACGCCTTTACAAAGTATGTTCTCGCTTTTTTGGTGTCATGTCTACCACAAGTTACTAACAAAGTTCCCCTATGCCTTTTCGACATCCCAAACGGGCAACTAAAGCACACAACACTATGCCAAAACTCAATCCGTCATCAACCAAACACGTATACAAACATTAACCTAACATTAAAACTATGACATAACAACAAACAAATCCATCAAAAACACCACAATCCAGTCTACTCATTTTTTTCGGACCCGATGGTTCGATCCTATGCGTGTAGCACACAAGTCACCAACTATTGTCCAAACGATACCAAACGGTGATAAAATGTTTAAAAACCATATAAAGACCGCATTAACTTTTATAACCCCAAATCAAGAAACCTTCTTGGGTTGGACCCTAAAAGGTCAACCCAACGTAATTTGAAAATTCTTGTCCTCTACCTTTCTTTTATAGTCTTTTATTATAACAAACAATATATGGTTTTTATAATAATAACTGGCTTTTAGTTGTTTTATTTTTGGATTCCTTTTTGTATCAAACAACTTATGTGTGAGGAAGGATTTGTAAAGTGTTTTGAAATTTTTTTTTTCTTGGATGTTTTGCTGTGCTTGGTATTTCTATCTTTGGCGTTTAACGTTAGTTTTTGGTCTATTCTACACTTAAACTAAGGTCAAAGATATGTGTAATTCAGCACATATCAAAAGGGAACCATTAACTTGGGGATCTGGTATCCGAAGGATTCTGGTTTTGAACTAATAGCCTTTTCAGATGCTGATCATGCAGGGTGCATAGACACATGCAAAAGTACTTCTGGTGGTTTGCAGTTTCTTGGAGATAAACTTGTGTCATGGCAATCGAAGAAGCAGGATTGCACCTCATTATCATCAACGGAAGCTGAATATGTAGCCATGTCTGCATGTTGTGCTCAAGTCATCTGGATGCGAACACAGCTAATGGACTACGGTTACTTATTCAACAACATTCCAATGTACTGTGATTCCAAAAGCGCGATAGCAATCTCCTGTAACACCGTTCTTCATTCCAAATCTAAGCACATCGATCTCCGGTATCACTTCATCAAGGAGCACGTTGAAAAGGGTACAATTCAGTTATATTTTGTGGGTACTGAATACCAACTGGCAGACTTGTTCACAAAACCTTTAGCTCCCACACGGTTTGTTGAACTGGTTCACCGGATTGGTATGCGGTGTTTGACTCCAGATGATTTAAAATCTTTTCTCGAAAACAATTGAGCGAGTCAAATACCAAAACACTTTGTAAATAAATATTAAAAACAAAATAAAAAATTGGAAAATTTCAAAAAACACAAAAAGATTTTCATTTTATTTCTTTCTTTATTTTAATTTTGTGATCAAATGCATGTACACAGTCTCAACCAACACCTTGGTTCTTCAAAATTTTCTCAAATTTATAACCAAGTGTTGAGGGGGAGAAATGTAATTCAAAATTTGCTCAAAACAAGTGTACTTGCACATTTTCTTTAAAATGTTGTCACATTACAGGTGGAATTTTAGTGATTATTCCTTTGTCTCGTTCCGTTAAATGTCACAATATCACATGCCTATAGGGAGTATTAAATAATAGTTGCCAACGGTCGTTATCTTAAAAGTTTAAATCAAGATCATTGGACTAACAATGGATGTATAACAGTTTAGGGACCAAAGTTGTCAAGACTTAAAAGCTAATTTATGTTATCAAAACAAACAAACACTCCCCACTTGCACCAAAAAAATCTGAAAAGCAAAACAAACACCTCATTATAACGATCAAAGGCTAGAATCCCATATGCTAATCCGTGCTTCAAATCTTCAAACCGTAAGTGTTTACTTGTTCTTAACATCATTCTAAGAAATGGTTTGTTTAATTACAATTCCAACGGTTAGATTTTACGAAATTGTGATTTGTAGTTCTAGGGTTTGCGTAAATTTCGTAAATTCATAATTTGAATGTGTTTGCTTGATTTTCTTGAGGGCTTTTGTTCTATTGAGTGTTATAAATATGCTAGTAACAAGTAATCATAACAAAGAACACGTTTGATTTGTTTTCGAAATATGGGTTTATGCCGATTTGGGTGTTTCTTATTAAGTGGTGTTTTGTTTGATTTTATTGATGGGATATGTTTGTTGGAGTGTTAGGATCATGAATGCACTCGCTAATCGTATCACATTACTTGTATGCATGATTTCGATGATTAGGGTTTTAGTTCGATTTGGGGTTTTCCGTGTTAATGTTCTTGTGGTCAATTAAATGGTTTGAATATGTGTGTATGCATACTAATTGATGTTAAACACTGAATATTGCAACATGTTAACATGATTTCCTGATTTTCGATAAATTGGGGTTGCATATGTATCGAATTTCTTGTGTAAATGGTTGATATGTGTTTTAATGCTTGTATTTCACTCATTTCAACAGGTTTACACCTCTGGAATCATAGGAATTCAAGTTAACGTATGTCTACATTGATTTCGATAATCTTGTATAAGATTTTCGAAAACTGAGAAAATTATCGAGAACTCTTGATAAGTTATCGAGAACTTTGAGATTGAAAAATTATCGAGAACCTATGTTTGACAAAATTATCGAGAACCTTCTTTGAAGAATTATCGAAAAATTTTTAAAATTGAAGTTATCGAAAATTTTTCTATGTCAAAGTTATCGAGAACATATTTATCGAGAACTCACTTTGTGAAAATTATCGAGAACTTCCATGTTGAATGTTTTCGAAAATTTTTCAAAGTGCAATGTTTCGAGAATTTTTGTATGACCTATTTTCGAAAGTGTTGCATTTGTGTTATATGTTGTTATTCATGCATGAAAAGTGTTGTAATAATGTATTTCAAACATTGTGATGTGATTGTATTTATGTGTATGACCAATATGGATACATAATGGGATACTTCGTGATTAATAACGTTTTAACACGTAGCTCATTGATTCAAACACACATAATAAGACATGTTCACTATCAACAACATTAATTGAACCCTAATTGCTATATGTTAAAAGGTGTTGATCAGATTATCAAACTTGTCATATGTGCTAACACGTAACAATTCTGGATGTTTGGTTTCATGATAATTCTTTTACAGATAACAATGGCTAAACAAAACGTGAATGTCCCCGAACAAACTCTTCCATTGCTCACACTCAGTGACATCGTCCCGGCTGATTACAGCATCACCATTGGCAGAAACAATCCACGAATTGACTTCAACAAACTTTGTATTCCTGAAGATTCGTGTAAGATTGTTAAAGACATACTTCTGGCTCATCCTTGCAATCGGTTCCATCAATCTATCTTCATCAGTTCTGGCACACTGCTCTGACTAGCCTGGATGATGAATCATTCACTGTCACTCTGGAACGCAATGAATACACTGTGGATCTGGAAGTTCTTCGCGAAGTCCTTATGCTACCCAAACCTAAACCCAAGACTGATTATGCACCAATGCTATCTAAACTTGAAATCCTGGATTATCTCATTGATCTAAGATATGATGTTCAAGATGACCTACCACTCAACAGGCTTTCAAAGTTCAATGTGAAGTATTTGCCGCAACCATGGAGAACCTTCTACATGTTGGTCGTACGTTCAATATCTGGAAGGAAAAGTGGTCATGAACATGCTAGACTAGAGCATCTACAAGTTTTCTGGGGAATGGTCAGTATGGCATCGGTTGATTTTTCAAGACCAATAATGAACGACATGATCCACTCCATTCAATCTGATCGAGAGAGGACGGTGATCCCGTTCATTAGATTCACTAAGATGCTCATCGAACACTTTTGTGGAAAGCTGCCTGAATACAACAAAAGAATGCTTGATCGTGATGAACCGAAAGATATCTTCAACAAAGACTTCAAGATTGCTTTTGTGAAAACAACCAAGTGCTCCACAAAGAGTCATGGAATGAGGATTCCAGACTACTTCCTTGATGATAAGATCCGAGAGACCAAAAGCTATGAACTTTATGACAAAGCGTATCAAGCAGGGAAAGTGGGATTCATTGAAGATGACGATGAACCAGAGGTCAAAATACAGACTCGAAGTAGAAGAGGTGGAAAAACAGGCAGCACCAGCAGCACCACAACTTCTCAAACAAAGCCTTCACCTAAGCAAAAGTCTGCACCTAAACCAAAGAAAAAGATAACTCCTAAGTTCACCATCAGAGATGAACCATCATCTTCACCATCAGAGAGTGGGTCAGAGTTTGATACAGAAACTGAAGAAGAAGAGTATGAAAGGAGTGCGAAAATTGATGAGGAAGAAGAATTTCCTGGACTCGAAATGACTAAGAAAATCAGACTGGAAACTCTACCCAAGGAAGATAGACAAAGACGGGGAATTGTAATCACTGAACCACGTGCTGGGATAGATGATGATGAAGAAAATGAACCCATTGTCGAGCAACTTGTTGACAGACGCAAACTCAAAAGCATTCGTTGATACACGTGCTGAAGATAAGGAAGACAAAAGGAGAATGAAGGAAGGAAGACTTCAAAGTAGGCATTTCGTTCAACCCTCTTCCGGTCCGGTTAATCCACCCGGGGGTGAAGGAGGTACAAGCAGCACCCATCATGATCTGGAGGGATACACTCTAATTACATCTGTTTCAGAACAACTAATTGATGAAGAAGAACATGATGAGGGTGGCAACGTTGTAATGAAAGATGCCACTGAGGAGAATATTGCTGATAAGGAAAAGGAGACTACAGACCAGGAGTTTGATCCTTTCATTACTCCTGAATACGAAGCAAAGGTACCACGAGAAGATGAACTTAAAAGGAAAGAACTTGAAGAGAAAGAAAGATTGCTCCTCGAGTCACATACAGTTGAACAATCACAAGAGCAACCAAATGAAGAAGTCAATGTGGCAAGAAGAACCATTTGACACTGACAAATATCTTCAGTCACCTTCACATTCAATTCAACAACCTCCGTCACCTCCCAAAGATAAAGCTTCAAAGGATCCTCCACTTCCTGAAGGCACTCCTCCAAAGGACCCTACTCCTCCATCTTCTCCATCTAAGTCTAACAAGGAATCATCATCTGAATCATCATCTCACCACTCATCACCACCATCATCAAAGACAACATCTAAACGCAAAATAATCAAGAAATCCATCAAATCACCACCAACAAAGGCATCTGATCTGATCAAGAAAGCTGTGGCTGAAGCTCGCAAGAAGAAAGCCAAACAGTCGAATGTTGGAGATCTACAGGACCAAGTGAATACTTTAACAACCATGGTCACAAAGTTAGCTAAACAAGTTGAAGATTTCGAGGAAACCAAGAACCGGGTCGATGAGTTCATGGCAGCAGATTTGGAAGAGATAATTAAAGAAAGCACCAATGAATAACTCGCCAACAATCTTGCTGCTATTGCCACCCCTGCAGTAGAAAGACTCATTGAACCTCTAAAGGATAACTTGGAACACAGAATCAGAAGTGTGGTAAAGAAAATGCTCTCCACAACACCATTCACTCTTCATCAAGCTAAGGAAAAGAAGACACCTCCAACTGCACCAGTACTTTCTCTTGATGAGCTACTTACTCGAGTCTATGACAAAGTAGCCTACAAGACACTTCAGTCTCCTGAAGAGATTGCTATTGAGGAAGCCATTTCAGCTTACTTATCAAAAGAGTCTTGTAAAGAAGCTGTTGGGTCACACAAAAGACCAAGGAAAAATGATGAACCTGATTCCGATCCTCAAATAAAGAAACAAAAGTCCACAACAGGTCCTTCATCTTCGCACAAGCAACCAGCTAGTTCTTCAAAAGCTCCTGCCAAACAACAACAGACACCGGCTTCAGGATCTGGTCCTACGAATGAGGAAGAACCATTCATGCACCAAATGGATGATTATACGAAACCTACAGCTACACCAATCCCTGAACCAAAACCTAAATCGTCAAAAACTCAACACAAGGGGAAGCGTACAAAGTCAAAGAAGTCACGAAAGGACAAGTACGTATCCTGGATTGACATCAATGACACACCCAAAGGTGATTGGTTAACTGAACTGATCAAAGCTCAACCTCCACTGGAAAATGAAGAACCACTTCTTGGAAACACCTTGCAATACGCACAGAGTATAATGGTTGGTCTACAGATGGAAACATTGACAAAGGCAGAATTAAGGAGAGTCAATCATGAAGCTTTTGACTTCCTTAAATCACGATCTCGTAACAAAGTCGAACTAGAGTACCATATGGAAAATATCGCAAGTGCAATGTCCGGCAAGTTCGACTGGCTTAATCCAGAGGCTAACTTTGACATCTATTATGGTAAACCCGACAAGCCATACTTCACTGACTGGACGAAACCGCTACCACTGCAAGGATTTGCTGATAAACCTAAGATACCCTACCGTTTCTTCTTCAACAAAGATCTTCAATACCTTCAACGAGCTCATGAGACTTCTAAAACAAGATATGCTTCTTCCTTGACGATATTTGTCCCTGCTGCTAAGTATGATATACCTTGGATTGAGGAGTCGACACCTATCTTCAGCGACTCAGTTGTAGCCTACAACAGAGCAGCTCTACTAGGGATTCAGCATTGGCCTGAACGTCGTCAACTCGGATATACTCACAGGTTGGATCTGAAGTCATTGGAAAACGTGAAGCAGAAATCAAGAATCATCGCCATCACAGAAATTCATGAGTCTAAGAAGTTCAACTACTCCTTCATGAGAGAAATCGTCGTCAAAAGGCAAGATGAAAAGAAGTACAAATTTTCAGAAGCAGATTTCCCAGACTTATACCTAAATGACATCGAAGACATGTATTTGGAGAAAGTTCAAGGAAGAATGCGCGGATTCGACACAGACATGCAGTACAACTTCATTTCATCTCTGCTCCTCTACATCAGACGGGTAATCCTTCAAGAAAGGGTAGAACATCTTCAGCTGGGCGTTGAAAGTTATCAAAGGAAGATCAATTTGACTAAGCCACAACTCACTTTTCAGGGGATAGAAGGAATGTCACAGTATATGCTCGTTCAACAACCATCTTTTGGAGTCACCTACCTTAATCAAAGGAAACATCTCCAATTCATGAGGTTTGATGAGATTCATAAATTCTGTGATGCAACACTTAGAATGGTTCGAGATGGGTTAGTCGAAAGGTTGCAAGATGATAAGAAAAGGTTAAATACGGGTGAAACTACAAGGTGGAAAGCAAATGCAAGGAGGATGATTCATAACTTCGTTCGTACTATTGAGGAAAGGTTGTATCATCGTGAACAAATTAGGAGATTGGAAAGCTATATTGGTGTCCGACCTTCATTTCCGGTCTTGACCTTCTGACGTCCTGATCCTCGTTACACAGACTTTGAAGCCATGCCTGCTGGTGACACTTAATTGGATTTCTCGGGTACAAAATTTCAATATTTTTTCCATTATTGATTGTTTTGTGATTGTTATTAGAATAATGGCTTGTGCACACATAACAGTGTACAACCCACACTTTTTACTTAAAGGACCCTGAGGTACGCATCAGTGCCTCAATCCTCATATAAGGATCGAAAGCTTCTTACTTTAGAGTAGAATTAATCAAACATTTCAGTATTTTCTCAATTCTACTCAAAAGACAAGTATTTCACCTCAATGGGTAATCACTTGTTGAGGGGGAGTACTTGACCAAAACCATCGTTCTCAAATCTAAAAGTTCTTGTTGGATTCTCCCCATAAGACTCAAAAAAGGCATATTTTAATCAAAACGTTTAGCAAAAACAACATTTGATATGCTATTTTTGAGGGGGAGAAAATGGAAAAGTGTTAAAAGTTGTATCTCATGAGAGCTCGACTCAGATTTAACCCATGAATTGACGAAACAACAAATGTTAGTATTCGAAAGGATTTATCCAAGTAGAAAGTACCGTTTCGAGAAGCTCTTATTAGATGTTTACTTTGACGGGTCTAACTTCCTTTTAGGAATGTTAACAACTTCAAGTTAGTTATTAGGGCTAGTTATCACCTAAAAGCTGATAACGCATCCCTTTAACTAAGCAACGTAACCGTGTCCCTCGGGTATTTGTCTATTAAGAGTGGATCAATTCAAAAAGTGTCAACTCCTCCCGCATGTGCAAATTTCTGAAAACATTCACGAGCACATGTGAAGGGGGAGTCCTTCAAAAACATCAAAACTCTCAAAGTGTTATCAAAACGTGCTTCATATTCACAAACACTTTGAGAAGAGTTTCAAACATTTGGTTTAATGGCAACAATAGGATAGTCATGGAGTTATAAGGTGACTAAGGTTAGGAATAACCGTCCTATGATCCGCCAGAGCTGGAGGGATCTACCCAAGGACAACACCAATAGTTAGAAACTAGAAGTCCTTTGGTATGATATGAAGAAAAAAAAGAGGAGAAAAGAATGAAAAAGGAAAGAAGGGGTTGAAGAATTAAAAAGAAAAGTAAAGAAAAGGGTGAAAAGAAATAGCCCTTCATATGTTCAACCTTAGGACAGACACCGGGTTCAATTCATATGCTACCGGTTGTTGCTAAGGCGACACCGGTATTGAAGAACAAGTCGTCATGGACCCAGTGATGCTCTGCATTTAACCTTCTAAGCCACTCAAGTTCTCTCAAAAGAGCTTGTTTCATTCTCACGGGGAACCGGTGTAATCTATCGACCTTCTCTTAGAGATGGTTGATATTGAAACAGGAGACCTCTCCCTAATCTCCGCATAGGAAACCAAATGTGCACTTATCGAGTCTAGAGCCCCGAGATTCATCAAAAGATCTCTTAGGAACACTCAACATTTCTACACTGGTTGTTCAACATTAAGGACGCCAGTTGTAAATTATCGAGTCCTTCGTAGATCTTAGCAATCTGCCAGAACATTTATGAGAGAATGTACAATTGTGCTTCTCAGTGATTGAATGGAAATTCCTGCCAGGGTCAACATCAAAAAGCCCTGACAGCAGGTCACTTCGGTAACTCCTTGTAGGTTACGCTTAGTGTTCGCGGTGGTGTTCCATAACGGTTTACAGTCGTGGGGTGATCTCCAGCGACTCACCTAATCGTGGGTGTACTTCGGTATGTCTGTATAAGCCCTTTCGGGGGTATCCGATTAGGAACGGCCTTGGTAAGGATTAGAAGGAGTCTTCACACTATGCTGTCGACAATCTCTAATTCCGAACCTATAAGTACCGGTTGTTTATTACTAACCATTTTCATGCAGCGACCTCACACTTTCATATTCATCACCACAACACCGAATTCCGCATGCTCATACTTACATCCCAATGTCAATGAAAGTTCTCAAAGATCAATGTAACGTCAAAGTCAAAGAAAGATTCTACGTCACATAAAAGAATCTACAAAGTTGAAAGACAAAGATCAAAAGGAACACAAAGTTCAAAGAAAGAATTATACGTCAACACGAAAGAAATCTTCAACAAAGAAAAGAGAACTAAAGAAGTAAGTTTACACAACGTCAAAAGATGTATGAGCATGTTGGAATGGCGTAAATCCACTGGAGGTAACGAAGGAACGAAAGGCGGATAACCACATCAATTGATCACTACCATTTCAACAAAGGACAAAGAACAAAGAACGATGAATCATTTATCCAAAGAATTTTGTAGACGTCTAAAGCCATGAAAGTCAAAGTTTAAAGACAAAGATAAAGACGTCCAGCAACCTTGATGACCACAATAACCGATCCTTAGTGGGAGATTGTTAGGATCGCGTTTCACGCTATTTCTTAAGTCTCGATTATTTCATTATATGTAATAGGTTGCTAAGTTACTTTGTTTACTTATGCTTAATGTTTAATAAATGTTGTAAGGCTTATAAAGCCCAAAATGCCTAAAGGCTCAAACGTCTAAGGATAGGAAGGAGTGAGATTGTTGCCCTAGCTCCTTGCCTATAAATAGAGACCTTATGTAACATTTTATCTTGTTGGTTTATTGAATATCTTCTGCAAACTCTTGTCAAATTCCATCTCATATTTAGTAGATCAACCATCTCTTATTCTCATCTCATTTCTATTAAATCTATGCTTGTGTATTCACAATATGGTGACCTAACAAAAATGGACAATCCAGATATTACTATGGAAGAATATGTTAGGCTTGAAGAGGAAAGAGCCTTGAGCAATAATCGGATCTACGATTGGGAAAAAGCAACATATGGTGCACAAGTCATCAACATGGAAGGAATTACTATGGAGAATACTTGTTATTGGAACAGGAGAGTCAAGGAAAGAAAGAAACAAATTGCCGTTCGGACACACTTGGACTTTATCGAATGATGATGAAGAAGAAGAATCATATGATTTTGTTGAAATTAGGATTCCGACAATAGTTATTGATGGTGTTATTTCTCCGGAAATTGCACAAGATGAAGAAGAGTCACAAGTGTTTGATTTGAATCAAAATCCATGTTTACAAAGAAGGGTATTCATCCGAAAGTGCTTATGATATTACCTCAGATGAAACGAGTATTCTGATATTGAAAAGTTTGATGCTATTGTGTACAATGACATACCGCAATTACCACAACAAAAGGAATTATTCACGTGTGGAACGAATAAGCCAAATTTTGACCCCACAAGGGATTTTGAAGAATCTTGGATGACTTATTTAAGGCGGAAATTCGAGACAATGATGAAATTGCAAGACCAATATTTGAAAATGGAGACTCACAAGATGAATTGGAGTCACTTACAACACAAAGTGGTACAAATTTATTTAATATTATTAATCCCATTACTAATAATCTTGCTAGTTTTCCTAAACATGTTGCAAAACAAAAGAATGATGAGGTGGAATTTATTACACTATCTAATGAAGCATATAAAGCACCTGTTATTAACCCATTTTTTGTTGAACTCGAGAAAGAATTCAAGGATGAGCTGGTGGACATGACCATGATCAAAGAGGATGATAGTTTCTCATCTTTTATGGAAGTCAAGGGACGCCTTACTACCAATGAAACAAATAAAGAAGAAAGGAGATTCATTGATCCTCAAGATACTACTATCTCACATGGGATGTTCAAGTCATCTAATTTATCAACCAAACCGGGTAAGGTTAAGAAAAGTGTCAGAATATTGCCAAGGTATGATATTTACATATTTCTTCCATCTCTAGTAGCAAATTTGCACTCTTATGGTGCTTATTGCTATTATCAGCCGCACTTGATTCCAAGTGGGGGGAACAACACCCTATTACACAGTAAATAAGGGTAGAGTCAGGCTCGTGACTCGAACAAAAACAAGCGCTTCATGGGAGGCAACCCATGCTTATCATTTATTTTGTTTTTAGTATGTTTTCATTGTCGTATTTCTGTCAGTTGGTTGATACGGCGTATTCACTTTAGTGGATACGGCGTGTTAACCCCTATCATGCACTTTAGTATTTCCTACAGGTAATCGATACGGCGTACCCAATATTCCATGGATACGGCGTATCGACACTCTGACATGTAATTTTTCGTATATTTATTTTCCTAACCAGTGATTAACGAGATGTTCTCGAGTTTTTTTTCTATGGTCTCTTTATATTTTTATAGGTCTGGACGATTGAAGATGTTGATGGACTCCCGCATTATATATGCTCGCATACTTACATTCGAGGATCATACCTAGCAAAACTTAGGGGAGTTTTCCGTTCTAATTCTTTTTCTTTCCTGTTTTTCTAATTTCATTTTAAACAACGAGGACGTTGTTTATCTTAAGTAGGGGGATGGAGAATTAGAATGCTATTTGTCCTTAATTTTTCAAAAATATGCCTAATATATGCTTAAATTTAAATTTTTTTCTAGCATGTTTTTGTGAATTCAAATATGCATAACCGCACACATAATCTTTATTGCCATATTGTGAGAATTTAGTCTTATCCGTTTCCTAATATTTTACCCAAATTCCACAAAAATATGAGTGTGTCGGTGACTTGTAGTAAACTTTATAACTTGGTTTGTATACTATTCGAGACCACCACAATGAGTATTATTTATATAATTGGAGTGACTTGTCTTAACTTGGTAAATTGTTTTAAAATGTTTTAAATAGTTTTGTTACACCCTTAAATCTTAGCATACCCTATAGATTTAAGTTTGTGGTTAGTTGCTTTTGGTAAAAGTGTATTCCCTACGTTTCCCGTGTTCGTGTGTGTAATTATTATCTGTGGTTATGTCGGGAACTGCACAATGCAATGAGAAGTGAAAGTAGATATTGTATTTTTGATTTTCGTGTGTTTACTACTTTCACTATTATTTTTATATCTGAAGTTATGAAGTGTATGGAAAAATTATCCAGATTTATTATGATGGTGAAGTGGTGAAATTTTACACATTAGTTTTTTTTTATTTCTTATGAAAAAGAAAAAAAAGAAAAAAATGAAAAAGAAGAAAAGAAAAAGAAAAGAAAAAGAAAAAAAGAAGAAAAGAAATAGATAGAAGAAAAAGTGAGAGATTATGAGATAATCCGTTCGTCTAAACTTAACCGATTCTATATTTTGAGCTAATCGATTATTCGTTCGTACGTATTATAAACCAACCATGTAGAGTTATGTACTATAGTGGAGATATCGCCACTATTTGTTTGTACTATATTATGGATTGCAAGGGAGTTGGCCATTATGGGAACGCCAACTAAGGTTTATTCTTTGTTTGAGATATCAACTGATTCTAATTCGTGTCCACCTAAAGCGTGAGTTTCCATGTTAAAGCGTGAGTTAGTCAATGATTTGTGTCTTATTCATGGGATGGTTGGGAAGTGATTAACCACACATTAGGACTTAATCTATTTGTTTTGTTTATTTTTTATTTAAAACCAATTTATGTATTTCCCAATGTTTTATCCCTACCCTTACCAAGTTACTGTATTCGTTGTTAGCTTTCGAGCATCCATATATAGTAATGGCTAAGTGAGAATGTCAAATGCATGAATAAGGTAGTGACCATCCGAGTTTTAGACTAATCGAATGACGCAGCAGCGATCTGGAGTGTGTCTTGGTGACCATCCGTTATGAAAATAACGCGCCAGCGAACCAGGAAACACACTAGTTACCATCCGTTGTTTGAGGAATCGATGACTCGCGCCAGTGATCTATTGTGTTTGTGTAGGAGATGTTTGAACAAAGCTAGGTTCAACCCTTAAGCCTTATCATGATTAACCCAATTTACCGATTTAGACTTGTTACTCCTTAGCTTTAGTGGAGGAGATGTGTATCCTTGCCAAGCTTATGATAGAATACTCGTCACGACTGAGCAATTGAGTGAATTACTTAAATGTTACCACATAGATTAGTTGAGTGATTTGAGTGATTTCATTTTCCTATTTCGTAAGTTATTTGGTTGTGCAATTGAGATTGAATGAATGAATGCTTAACTAGAAAAATCATAGACAATTGTTTAGGAAACATTTTCAAGAGTTTAATCTAAGGTTTACTTGAGGACAAGTAAAGTTCAAGTGGGGGATATTTGATGACATCAAATAACGACATATTATTAGCATCATTTATCCTAGGTATATTGCTTGTTTTATATTACTTTATATGAGATTTGATACTTAATCGTTTACTTTTGTATATCTCAGTAATATTTGAGCAATTGGAGAAAGTTATGGAAAAAGACGTGTTTTGGAGCAAAAACGAAGATATTAAAGAAAGCCTAACAGACACTCTATATGGCATATCAATGCTAATTAGATACACCGTATCCGTATACTTAGAAGATTTCAAGACCTTGCCTGACTTTGATGAATATGGCGTATCCATCTTTTAGGATACGTCGTATATGAAACTTGTTCGATTCGAAGAACATAAGATATTTGAAGAATACGGCGTATCGGACTCTATGAATACGCCGTATCTAAGCCCTAGCTATTTGAAGACCAACACGAGATTACATTGAATACGCCATATCCAATCCCTGAGATAAGCCGTATTAAAGCTTTAATCGAGAAACCAAGTGAAGAATCAAAGCCAAATGAAGAAATAACGTTTACGTAACAATTTTGGAGGATACTTCACTGTTTTGGTTATAAAATCTTCATTCGGACTCCGTTTTAGGTGATTCAAGCGGCCACGCGAAGAGAAAAGGGAAACTTATCTGTTACTGAAGAAGATACGGCACATAGGGTTTGTGGATATGCCGTATCATGGTTGAAACAAGAGCAGGTTATTTTCGGTAAACGTTGGAGGCTACTCTTGCTTAATCTTATAAATACCAAAGCCCTAGAACGACTTTGGCATCACATTTAACAGTTGGGGACAGCCCCAAATCGTCCCAACACCCTCGTTGAATATCTATTCATCCATGAAGAACATCTCGAAGCGTATTCAATTGTTTAATCATCCGGTTAGTGTGTAGTTTTCATTATAAATTCTATCTTTTATGCTATGATTCAAATATTGTGTATTGTTACTGAAATCATGGACTAACACCCTTAGGTGTTAGCCAAGTTTATGAAACATTTTAATCATTTATTGCTTATTACTAGTAGAAGTTAATGTAACTAGGTTATGATCCTTATGATGCTAATTGGTGTGATTTACCTCCTGCAATAGTTGTTACATTGGTTAGGTTATATGTGTGTTAACCCGAATCTTTATTAGGAATCTTTGTATGGCATAAACGGAATGTGTCTACAACCTAATAGGACTAGTAGCGCATAATGTCGAACTAGGTTAGATGGTATAAAGCAATAAGTTATAAATAGATAGGTCACTATGATCATGTCTGCTTTCCCGCCACCATGGTAGGTTATTTAATCATGGGGTTATTATACAAAGATGTCACTAAAGTTTGCGTGAAATTTGTCCTAAGGTAATAAACTTTCAAAGTTGTCATCCAGGTTACTGACCTTATGAAAGTTTGTCCTCCAGGTTACTGAACTTGTAAAGACATGACATTTATGTTACTTAACATACCAAAAAAATAAACGTAAAAATCACTGAAATTATAGACATGTTTGTTTTTTATAGTTTAGTAACCTGGATGGCAATTTTGAAAGTTTATTACCTTAGGACAAATTTCACGTAAACTTTAGTGACATCTTTGTATAATAACCCCTTAATCGTGACAGGATTAGTAATCGGATTGATGACTAAACTTTTGAATGAAGTAAAGCAAGAAGACATAAGGCAAAACGAAGGTTAATTGGTGGATAAGATTTGGCTAGCACGTTCTTCTATCATTGCATTCATCCTTACGTTTTAGTTTAATTAGTTTAATATTTACTTTCTCGTAATTAGATTAATTAGATAACACACAAAATCGTGCTAGTCTCTCAGGCTAAACCCTATAAACTTTAATTGCTTTCTAGGTTAGAATAGTTAGTTTAGTAATTAGAATACCTTTAGATCACTTTAGCTTCGCTCCTAGTGAACGACCTTTGCTTACCTAAAAACTATACACATTGATCGGGCACACTGCTCGTTAGTGTTTAGAGTCTATAGGTTAGTTCGGCAATAAAATANTCGTCGAAAGTATATAACAATGCATATCTATAGAAAGATAATTTAATTCTCGTCGTGATGGTGTATTTTTTGTAGCTTGAAGATTTACCTATTGCAAGATATGTTGTTTAAAAAAAGCGAAAAATGGTTTTTATTAATTTAGATAAAAAAAAATGGATGGCTATGATTGATTAATTGGTTCTATGACAAATATGAGTTCTATATTGATCTCACAATTCTCTCACTCGAAACATATAAAATGAAGCCAAACCTAAATTCTAACGTCGATCCCCTCATACCAAACGGACCCTCATTTTTCTTTCTACATTGATAAGCGGGGGTTTTTTTTCGGCTCTTCTCGACTTTAGTTTTTTTCCCCGGTTTTTAAAGTTTTAGATTGAGTACTCAATTTGTTAATTTCTCGGGTTTTATGAATACCCTTAGTTTGTAGGCTTAATAAAGCTATCTAATAATACAAATTATGTGTGTAAAGCTGGATTTCCACGTATGTCCCTTTTTTTATTTATTTATTTTTATTTATTTTTTTGTGAAAGGCAATATATTAAAAGGCGAAAAACCGCAACCAAAATACAACAAAGGCATTTACTTATCAACAAGATGGTTAAATAAAGTGGACCTGCAAAAATCAGACTAAACCAAAGCTACATTACAAAACTTAAAAGAAAAAAACAACAAAAACTATAAACCACAAACCATAACATCAGTCATCAGGTATGCTCCCATGTCAAACTAGGCCTGGTCTACTAAATGAAGAACCAAACACGAAATTCACAACGGATGAGAATAATTCAGACCAAGACCAAAATATACAATAGTGCAAATATACAGTAGATCACAGGCAAAGCATTAAATTGCAGACTTGAACCTTCTTCCAAACACCCTAATAAATATCTGTATAGTGGAATCGTTACCTATCACTACTACTAACCTCTCTTTTATAGATAAAGGGAGATACACTGTTAGTAGTTACAAGAATAATAATAACTAAATTAGAAGCAAACTGGAAATTAAAGTACACTTGCACTTGTGTGGCTAGGGATGCTTTACTGTGCTGACATATCTGGTACATGCAAGTTGCTTTCTCTGCTCTTGATCAATCCTTATCTTCCTAAGTGTTTTCCCGCTTTGATCTAGCTCAAATTACTCCCGCCTAAGCGTGGCTGAGTACTTTAGTAAAATCCAAGGATACACTTTATACGTATGTTAGAGGAATACTCTGAGTGTATCTGATAAGTGCAACTGGTTCATCTGCATGGCTTAAGATGATAAGTCATTGTCAGAGACATGTTTAATTTTAAGGGTAAAGAGCTTGCTTGTTCTACGGGATCTGACGCATCTAGCAGAGCGAAAGAGCCTTTTTTTCTTTATCTCTCCTCTATGGAAAGAAATTGGGGATGAAACGTGGGGTGGTATATACTTGATCGTTGTCCTTAAGGTCTTAGGGGGTTTTGTCACTTCTCTGCCTTTTATTTTAGCTGACTCCGTATCAGGTTATAAAGTTTTCAATCAGTTTTAGACTTTGTCTCTGCAAAGTACTACTGTTGTAGCTGAGAAGGTACAAGGCATATCTGATGTGTTTATCATCATATATGTGAACACTTAGTGAGTCCCTTTAGACCGCTGTTTTTCCATTTAGTGGTATTTCACTTTGACTTCTCCGAGGTTCACTCAAGGTGTTTCACATATGAGTCTCTTGATGGCTGATGATGTTCAGTTGTGCTGATCATTCAGTCAAGGGTAAACTTTGCTATTTGATTTACCTTGTTGACTCTGTTAGAGAAATAGTTTAGATCTCTGACGTGATCAGCTATCATGAACTTAGGCTAATTTAATGTTTCAAATACTTGTGAGGGATAATTTAGTCAGTTTTGATTCAACAAAAACTCTCAAAATTTCTCGCAAGTACTACTAGAGGATTGCTAGTGTTGTATTGAGAATGAATTACAGAATGAGGAAACAACTGCCTTTTACAGGCATGAAAACATTGATGAAGAGCCAATTATACCAAAGTGCCCACTACAACAAATAGCCAAAAACACTCAAAGACCATTAGCCTTTTGCACTCTGCCCTCTGGCCTTTCAAACCTAAGAATAGTCCCACACTTTTATGCAAAACCTTAGTATTTGTAAAAACTCATGTTAGTAGGTTTGAAACAATAATTATCATCAACCAAAAGCCCATTTGTTATTCACCTTTTGCCTTTATGGAATGGAATGTAACTTTGAGAAAGCATTTGGTTGGTGGGTTTTACCTTTGGTCTAAGAGTTGATGGTTAAAAATGTTGCTTGATATGAATGTGTGGCCTTAAAAATGTGGATGAGTCCTTGATATTGGTTGTCTACAAAACCTGGGTAAACCATCGTCATTTTATCTTTTTTTCCAAATGATATGGGACCTTTTTTAACTTCCACCCCATACTTCATTTTTAATTATTTTTTATAACTAAAAACAAAAATAACTTTAAATCATATACGGAGTATCATTTTTAATTTATCCACTAACCATTTAAATAATCATTTTAAATTAAATATAATATTTTTTTCACCTCAAATTCAAATCCTAAACCAAAATCGAATCTAAATCCAAATCTTAATTATAAACTCATCAACAAACCAAACGAACCCTGAATCTTTAGTTTGGTTTTATATTTGTGGAATAAAGTAATGGATTCTATCAAAATATTCATTCCACTGCATTTGTAGAGGTTTTAAAAAAATAATAGTATTATTCTGACAACTTTTGGGGTATGATTCATTTTGAACCACAAACAAGCACCAACTTTTTATTAATTTATGCATATATTTCTTTTAGGGCCCGTTTGTTTTAAGGGGTTCAACTAAAGGATTGGTGTTTGGATCTAAGTTTATCAATATTTGTCAAGTCTCGGTTATTTCAGAACATGTAATAGGTTGCTAGCTTACTTAAGTTATTTATGTAAAAGTGTAGAGTCCAATAACACGTCCAATGGGCTTGAAGCCCACGAATTAGAAAGATAGGGAGGAGAGGAGTGTTGCCCTACTCCTCACCTATAAATAGGACTCTATGTATTTCATTTAACTTGTTGGTTATTTCATTATCTTAAGAAAACTCTTGCACTTTTACCTTTCATATTGATCTAATCAACCAAACTCTATTTCTCATCTTATTTCTATACTTTTGTTTACAATATGGTAACCTAACAAGTGGTATCAGAGACAAGTNCGGAAAAACTTGTTCAACGGGAAAAAGGCTTTAAAGTTGCTTTTCAAAAATCTTCTCTTCACGAAAAAGAGTTAGAACATCAAATTGCAAAAATTCTGGAGTCTAAAAATAACTTAGCTTCTGAACTGGAAAAACAAGCGTTTGAACACAAACAACAAATTGCACAACTTGATGCAGTCATTTTAAAAACTAAAACTGAGTTGTCAAATTGTCAAGCTGAGTTCAAAGAACATAAACGCAAAACCAGAGAACAAGTTAAGTCATACGTTGATGAGATTGTTGAATTGGAACATAAGCTTAAAGAATTTCAAAATGTTGTATATAAAACTGGTAATTCAGTGACTACAATTCAAAAGCTTTCAGTAAAACGAACAAACAATGGTCACGGCTTTGCAATTGGAAGTGAATCACCATGTTTTTTACGTGTAGCACTCAAAGAGATTCCAAAGTTATATAGTGCAGATCATCTCTTTGACGATATTGTTGTTCGTACTATTGTATATGATTGTGAAGAGGAAAATGAAATTGAAGAAGAGAGTCGATCAAAAATGGAAAACGTTAAATACAATATGCCTTTTGATTACTCTAAAATGCCTCCAATAACTGATATTTTTTACCTCGCAAAAAGAGAAATCTGAACAACCATGGTACATTATCAAACCTCAAGAAGTTACTTCTTATGTAGCTCCTGTTAAACCAGTGGTGCAAATAAACGGTCCTTTACCAAACGATAATAAACTTCAACCTCTTCCTACTCGTTGTCGTGTACTTCGGTATTTTGACACGTTCAAGGAAGATATTGAACGATTAGATGAAGCAATAGAACGCAACTCTCAAATAACGTTTTTTACTATTACTACTCCTCATGAGAGAGAAAAAAGAGAAGTGTTTCAAAAACAGTTTTTACCTATTGCTCAACACTTGCGTCTATGCGCTAACCACTGGGAACAGGAACTTCAAAAAGAGGTCTCATCTATGATGAATGTGTTTCAAGAAACTGAACAAGGAATTTTAAAGCAAAAACGTCGAAATCATTTTTTACAAAAAGAAGCTGATCGACTCTTGGAACATGTTCTTAGTGCTGATATAATTTCTGTGATTATGAATTCTCTTTATGAATCTGGTACTTCTATGCTTGTTGATGATCACTATGATGATATTGAGTTGTTGTCTAAACAAATTGAGACATTAAAAGATGAAAACATGAATCTCCGACAACACAATGATGATGTGCAAAACAAACTTTCTAATGAGATTTTTCAACTCAACAAAAAGCTTGAATGGTGTCAAAACCAAAGTCTTGATTTCGAACTAAAAATGCAAAGTCTTAACACTTCCACATCCTTTCAAAACGAAAATGAGGAATTAAAAAGTCAAATTTCAAAATATGAAAAGGAAATTGCAGAATTGCAAGAAGTTACAGACTATTGGCAAAAGAGTCGAGATAATTATATCTATTCAAACAGAAAGCTCGAAAGTGAAATTCAAGATAAAAAGCACATTATCATTGAGTTGAAAGAGAAAATACGTGAACTTGAAAAAGGAAAATCTGTCAACACTAAAGTAGTTGCACCAGGAATGTACTCATTAGACATAACCAATGTAGAACAACACACTCATAAGTCTAATATGGATCCTTCCACTTCTACAGGAATAGTTGCCACTCCTAGCGTTAGCAGATCCAAGCGTAAACGTATGAAAAGGAAGAATAGGATTTTGCAACGTAGAAGAGAGACACTAGAAGCCTCTGAAGTAGAAGAACACCCTAGGACTTTGAATAATACTCATCTTGCACTAGATTTAGATTCTGATTTGGCAAATTGTAATCCCAATCGTTGTGTAACGAATGATGAACCTTTAAATGCTTTGAATGTTAATGCTTCATGTGTGTTTTGTTGTAAGAGTATGTTATCTGGTGATCATTCTAAATGTGTTGCGAATTCTCTTTTATCTCGTTTTAATAAACGTACATCAGGCAGAAAATCTAGGCCCACTAATCTTTCAAAATCTGTGCTAGGACTTATGCCTTGTGTAGTTTCTAAGAATGATGTAGTCAACCCAGTAGTTGCGAACAATAACCCTAGGAACATGCCATCACTTAGCGAATTCACTAAGAAAAAGGCTAAATCTAGTTGGAATTGGCAACGTTGGTTACAAAGAACACATAACTTTAAATGGATTCCTAAAATTGTTAATATGTGTGCTTCTAACCCAACGGAACCCACAACTTCTTCAGGTTCCACCCTTATCATTGTACCATCGTCGTCTCTTTTATATGATGCAGGTGGTGCAAATTGTTCTCTGGATTGTTGATAGCGGATGCTCCCGACACATGACAGGCAATCTCAAACTGTTAAGAAACTTTGTCTCAAAGTTTATTGGTACTGTCAGATTCGGGAATGATCATTTCATTGCAATTATGGGGTATGGGGACTATGTTAGTGGGAATATCGAAATTAGTCGTGTTTATTATGTTGAAGGCCTCGGTCACAATCTATTTTCAGTCGGTCAATTTTGTGATGGTGATCTGGAAGTTGCATTCAGGGAGAAAACATGCTTTGTTCGTGATCTACAAGGAAATGATCTGATGTCCGGCACACGTGGAAACAGTCTTTATA
>LBNU01033379.1:36698-61935 GCA_014162995.1 Artemisia annua
AATGACAAGATTTCAAGCAATAATGACCAGATCTGATATACGAAACTCCACCAACGATCAAAAGAATGATATACCAATAAATAATCAAAGATCGACCAAGATGAAACGCCAGCATAAAACTTACGCATAAAGAAAACGAAACCCTAAAAAGAAATCGTAGAATGAAGATGTTTAACCAAAGCATGATTAAATATATGCAAAGTAACAAATCGACCCTATAGTATTTATAAATCAGAATAACCGACTTAGAATTAAAGGATATATAGGGGTCGATCAAAAAACCTATGGCGGTTTGAAACCCTAAAACACGATTTACCCAAAATCGATTTAGGGAAAAAATCGCCATAGCAAGAGAAATCGATTAAGATAATGATTATATGATGCCAACCACCTCCAATGAATGAAACTAACCAGATTCGTATTGCATATCCCTAATAATAGAGATAGGAGCGATTAGGCAGTTTTAGTGGCGGAATTAAGGGGAGGGTGGGGCCGGAAATCTCCAAAAAAGGAGAGAGACGAATTTAGGGTTTTCTTATTCTGGTTTTCTTATTAAGATTAATCCGTAGCTGTCAAGCTTTACCAAAATTAATTTTGTCCTTTGCTTATCTTTTTTTATAAGCTACTTATATATGCAGTGTAATTATTAGTTCCTGTTTTATTTGCTCTACATGATGAAGAATGTTTAAAGGTCGATTATACATGTTTGCCGGTTTCTTTAAAGACTAAGTAGTATCTTACTACTTCAAGACTTTATGGTTATCTTTTGTTTCCAAATATTCTATCATTTGAAATATAAGAAAAATACTACGTAGTAGTATCTAAATATCAAGTTTTATGTATGATTTTCACTGTCAGCTCACTATATGTTTATTTGGATCCAAAACCTAAGGTTATGTATGATTTTCTATATGTGTTTATTAGTTTAAACTGGTCGAAAGAAGTAAGTGTGTTGATTGTTGTTTCTATATAAAAATAGTAGTACTTTATGAAAATCCAGTTTACACCGAAAATGAAACCAAAAACTGGCCAGTGTTTTTGATAGCGAATCCAAACCAAGACATGGTGTACCACTTACAATGCAATTTTCTATTGGGTTAGTGGTATGGTTTAAAAGAGTGCAAGCTATTGTGGCTAATATGCTGAGTGATGTTAATTCAACCTTGGTTATTTGCTTTCTGAAAGCACACTTTTCCACTGTTAAATCTACTTGATTTGCTTGATGTCACTGTAGGCATATAATTAATGATCTGCTGTAGTTAGACATCTTTCATCTCATAATTATCATGGAACTAAGGTATGTATGTTTATGGAAATGGTTTCAGAGTTTTCCTGGTTATGTGTTCTTAAAGCTGAGGTGACATTTAAATAGTCTTTCTGTTGTCAGTTTCATTCTCTTTGTCAATTCTTTTTATAGTATGGATACAAGAAGATTGACCATTAAGTATCAGTATATCGTCATAACTTATTCAGTCTCTTCTAATCTAATTATTATGTTAATTAGGGAGAGTTTAGGGTTGATGGAGGTCGATATTTTGATATTGACGCTTCTGGCCAACTTATAATCGTCGCTCGAAGGCTAAATGGAATGGGAGGAATGAATTTACTAACAAAAGTAAGTTTGGTGCCCTGACAGGAAAGCTTCATTTGTCATGACTTGACATGTTTTTTTACTACAGCATAAACCTGTTTTTTTACATAGAATGTTTACATTATGTGCAGATAAGTTTGGTAGCCCCAAATGAAAGAGAAGATATCCAGCTTCCTGAGAATACAAAGGCTGTTAGGGCCCTTTGTGTTAAACCTGATACCAGGCTTGCACTACTTGCTTCTTTGGGGAAGAAATTGTCAGTTGTCAGGTGATAATGTTTCTTTACTGTCTATATTTAAGTATTCTTTGATACCAATTCATTCTCTTCCTGAACAAATATTTCTCTTTTTTTGCTGTTTATGTTGACCTCAGTACAGAAAGCAACAACACTGTTCTTACCTATGATTTGCCGGTAAAGTTTCTGTGTATCCTTGCCGCAATTATTTAAAAACCAAACATGTAGACTAACTGCCGTTGTCAACACAGCTCCAACAGGTTAGGAGTTGTGGATGATGAGTGAAAATGCTCACAAGTAATTTTACTATGTTACCCAATTGTGAAGATAACATGTTTCATACTCTTTGTTATGTCCTATATTGATTTCCAATTCTGCTAGGAATACAGTATATATATTTTTTAAGATTGTGGTAAACAATAGTTTCCGTGGTTTCTTCAATGCTTGAATCAAATGTCTTCTAATAACATCATATAAATATCCATTAAGGTTGTTTGGATCATGTTCTCCATATCATTTTAAATGTGTTATTTTAGGTTTTTGCTTTTCCTTTTAAGATTTCCTCTGTAAAAATTCTGCTGACTTGCATATGTCCCCTTGGGACCATGTTTGTTGCTATTTACTTTAGGCTCCTGCTTGGTCATGCTCATGGGATATCAACAGTTCACATCATATTTATACAGGATTACAGGTACTTCTCCCAGTTTGATTAAGCAAGCTGGTCGTGTTTGGTTTAGATGTGGCAACGGACCAGTAGTTTTGTACGGGAGGGTTTGGATTTTGACCTACCCCTAATACTGTTTGTTTAAAATTTTAAATCTCTAAATATTTAGTGTGTCAAAGATGGTTAGAAAAATTATATTATATCAATAATCAAAAACTTTGAAAAAGTTATTAAGGAAGCTTCATGCTATAAAAAGACCATGGGCGGATCTTGACTTCTTTCTTTGTAGGTATTTCTTTCGTCTCTTTGACCTGTTAGAGATCAAAAAAAGAAACCCAAAATAAATGGGTTGAAATTGTGACATATAGTTGTATTGCAGTTTATCGTTTATTTGTCTACATGCAGAATGGCATGGTTATGGCTTTTGATATTCGTCAAACTAGGACACCCTTGGAATCCAGGACTGGGTTGTCCTGCAATCCTGTTCATACCGTGATCTCAGTTGCATCTGATTCATCCCCTTCTGGTACACGAACCCTTCTGTCTGCCTCTCAAATTGGCATGTGTGAGTGGAACATCGATTGCAGTGAAGAAAGGTAATTTATATGGCTTTTGAAGCTTGTGCAGACTTATTTTCTATCAATAGGAAAAGAAATCACTTATAGCTATCTCATAAGCTTCCTGTCACAATGGAAAGTAACAGGTTGGAAAGGTGCTAGTTGAAACATAACATTAAGAGTTATGAGAAATCCTAACTTAATTATAAGCCCTCTTGGCTTATAAATGCTCTAAAATCAAAGGTTATTCTTAGATCCATTTCTAACCTTGATAACCAATTCAAAAAAATGTAAAAACTGATCATTTCTTTCATTTCACTTTCAACACAATAATCACTTTTAATAAAACATCTTATAGTTTTGGTAAAGTTGTGTAAATTATCAATAAACAAAGTATAATCTAATAAAAACAACTAAAATAGATACTGTTATATGTCATAATCATGAGACTACTAGGCACCGGAGGATTTGGCACTAAATTATATCTTCAACGAGTATTAGTTAGCAAGCATAGTATAGTGTCTTTTTCTTTTTTGGTTTATTTATTTAATTATTTTTATTTTTTTTTTAACGGAAAAGAAACTTGATCTCTTTAAGAATTGAGGGTATAGGGGCATTTATACCTTTGAAATTGAGGGTATAGTTGCCACATACAAAAGAAAAAGTGATTTTTTTGCTCTAATAAATAATGAGGATTGTAGAGGGAACTTCTCTGAAGTTGTTTCTTTTCCATACTGAAATTGACATTTTTTATTAGTTTTTTATCTGAACAACTATATCTCCCTCCTATTGTATAACATGTACTTTGAAACATTGGAAACCTTAAAACTTTGTTTCTTCTATCCAATCATATTTGCGCGTGACAGGTGGTTTATAAATGTATGTCTTGTACTGATTACATGTTTAAACTTAACAGAATACGCTATGCTAACCTATTCTCTAAGATGACAAGTCTTATTTATTTATTTATTTATTTATTTTTATTGAAGGCCATATTTGATTCCTGAATCAGCAAACCAAGGAGTTTGCATATCTCTTGCACACTCTGGCGTCGGTGACATTGTAGCTTCATTCCGACCAAAGATTGAAATGTCTGCCTCTCAACCACTTCCCACTCCTTCCATGTCTTGTGGAGTTGAGGGTTCTCATATATTTTACAAGAGGAATGGGACCCAAAGTTATCACAAAACATGCTCTTTGTTGGCCCAAGTGGATAGCATGCGACTACCAAAATCTACCATCATTAACAAACAAAATCACAGTCCCATGTTTGTTTCCACAAATGAGGTCACGTCTAACTTGGTATTGCATGACATGTCCAAGCTGGCTGTGGTTCAGCGCCTTAGAACTCCAACGAACCAGATATGGGACATGAGGTGCACACAGATTTGGAACACTGCTGTACTCAGTTGTTTAAGTGGGGACACTGTGCAGATTTTTAGTTGACCTTGTGATTTATCTTTGCTTAGTCATAGCTTTTTTTAGATAAGGTGATACCTTTTTTTTTTTTTTTGCTAATTTACTGCTCTTAGTTTATGCCGTAAAATATCACATTGATTTGTACTCATGACAGTTAAGGCAGCATCTGTTAATAATGCGCACTTTAACTCTATGGAAAGATGGGTGTAACACGTCTTGACAAAACTTGAACTTATACATCAATATATATAAATATAAAACCACGAAATGAAAAAAACTCTATAAAAATAATAAACATTATGCAATAGATAGACAGTCTTTTCTAGTTCATGTTGTTTTTGTTGTCTACAGTTTCCCTTGATGATTGCTATACAATTTTATAGCCAACTGACATCAAACACACTCAACTTTTTGGCTGCCATCACTCTGGGCAGAGGCTAGAAATTAATCGTAGTCTACGTCTGAATGCTCTTGATGGGATTGCTCTATTATATAGTTCCACGCAAGCAATGCTGCTCCAACAGCAGGCTCCACCTAAGGAGGCAAAACCCACACAATTGTCAACAACAGATACATATTAAGTGTAGAGGTAGCAAGATGGGTAGATCAAGTCAAAATGGGCCATTTTCTACCACCAGTTCAAACTGCTCGGGTTGGGGAGGTTTGAGCTTTTAACACATGTTTTGTCCTTTTTTATTTATTTATACAGTTATTGCATGTTGAAGAAATTACTTTTTGGTGCAACAAGTTTTAAGATATATGAGATATAAACAAAGTTATATGCTTGTCACACAATTAGACAAGTGCAGTAACACTAACATTAGAATGAGATGACTATATAACATTGTAGCTTACCTTGGGGCGAACTGGACGCGTCCCGGGAAAGTCCTTAACAAGGCAACTAATAACTCGTTTTCCTATATCCCACCTCCTATTTGTTTCTAGAACACCACCGACCATAACAAGCGGAAAACTATCCTTTCCATCTGCCAAGACAAGCAAAAGTTTGGTTCATGTAAACTTTTATTTTTTAACTATAAAAGACGTTAGATTAAGCTATTTAACTTCTACGGTTATTATACTTTGTGAACATGTTCATTTTTGGATGTCTTTGATCTCAAACGGGTTAAATTGGTAAAATCGAAAAGATTAGCCAAAATGACGTGTAGTTCAACGAGTTGAAATATCTTGATTTTTATGCATACAACCTTCTATGCACTGTATTCAAATATCTTGATTTTTAATTAAAATGATAAGGGTCGAATGGCTTAAGATATGCACCTTTACCACACAATCCAAGTCTACGAACAACAGCTTTAACACTTGAAGCCAACTCCTGAACAGCATGAAGCAAAATGTCAGTTGCAACTTGATCCCCTGCCTCTGCACACGATACCACCACAGGGACTAAATTTGCAATTCGAGCCCATGATGGATCAGCATACGTCCACCTGTAAGTGAATTTATGATTATTGAGCACCAGGGAAGAAGTTGCAACCCATTTACTTATTAATCTCAACTGGGTCAAGTAAATTACTTTTAGCACAAAGGAACAAGTCGATAAAAAAGATTTAGCTAGCAAGGAACATGCCAAACAACTCAAAAATTAATTCTTATACTTTTGTTTTGTAATCAAAATTAAGGTGCCAGTTGTTTTAAGCCTTTTAATTGGAGTATAATTGTCTTTTGGTTCGACCCATTCTATGGACCAATACTGAAAAATTGCATGTTCATTTTAAGCCCGAATTGACCCGCATATCTTTCCAATTATATCATGGTGTATCTAAATAGTTAACAGATGTAGAAAGATCGTATAAAAAGTGACGGAAACAAATACCCGATTAGTTCATCTGGAGAAGAAAGTTGGAGTTGGTGCAGGATGCTAGATGTAAGCGATGTTTCTGGACCGCGCCCATCATATGCCCTTATTACTGATGTCAAAGCCTTTGCAGCTATTCCATATCCACTACAGATCAGTAAACATGCAGAACTAAAACATTATTCCTATCATCATGAAATGATAATCAACTGTTTATGTGAAATATTAAACAATACTAGATTCAATAAAGGGTAATTAGTTTACAAGATTTCTCATTTGCAGTTTCCGTTTTCAATTTTTGTTATAAGTAGGGTGGCCTAAACAAGTTTTCAGTGTAATGGTTTTCCTATGGCAACCTACTTTGATGCCTAAGAAAGAAGACTGATCTTTGTATTTCCCGTTTGGACCCATTACTCCATTAACACTTCTAGTTATAGGTAAGAAGTAATATATTGCACATTCATACCTTCCCCAATCACCTAAGATGGGCCCAGCACCAGAGGCTCGAGCTTCTCTCCCGTCTTCGGTATATCCATAAGCAATGGTCCCTGTACCAGCAATTAGAACACACCCATGCAGTTTTCCCATTGTTCCACTAGCCAAAGCTGCCACCGCGTCATTCTCGACAAAAAATTCTACATCGCTCGGGAATATATCTCTGAATATGGAAACAATATAGAACAAGGAATAACCAAATAATATTCAGTGCCAAATCCAATATGACAAAATATAGGCAGAGTAGAACCAAAAGCAGTATCTAGGCTAATATTGCATTTCTAGACATAGATGCAGAGTCCATGAAAAAAGAAGCATTAAAGTTTGATGTAGGATAATACATTGTAGGATGTGATATGCCATGACCAAATTTTAAAGGGGGGTATAGATTCTGTATGGGCTACATGTGGCAAATATCAACAGATTTACTTGTATTTGGTCGATACGAATGGTGTTTTATCTTGAATAGGTCATAACCAGAAACTACTTAAAGGTGAAAGGGTTGAAAGTGGTCCTAAAAAAGGCTTTGACCTTCATTGTTATCATGACACGGAGTTCTGTGAGAGTGACACCATTAACGATTTGTCAAGAAAATGTAGGGTGTAATAAATAAGTTTGTGGTGTAATACAGTGTAAAAAAGACGTTATATACATTTAATTTAACGAGAACTAAGTAGCTAACCTAAGCCAATCTAAAATGCGTTGCTGATCTGTTGGATGGTTAACTCCAGAGACAGCTAAGCAAACTGCACTAACAGCAGACCTCGTTGAACCTGATTTTGAAAGAGCTTCTGCCATAACTTGTTCTAGTGTCTCCCTTGCAGCAGTTTCTGTTGTACATAAATAGCCATATTATTCCCGTAAATGTCCATATGGGATAATAATGCATTGGAGTAAATAACATAAAGTTTTGTTATCGGAAAATCACGTAGGATCCTCATTCTAGAAATTAAAATACAATGAACACGTCAACAATCTTAATATTTCTACATGCATTTTCACGAAACGAAAAGCTTACTCAGTGAAATGATGCACATTCATCCGTAACCATGAGAAGGCGAAACAAGAATTAGGGAAACAACGATTTAGAATAGTCAAAGATGACACAACAGAATTTACTTTACTACTATGAAATTTCAAACTACAAATTGGAAGACTAAGTTTTCACATCAATTACTCCGTACATTGTTAGGCAGCAACACTTTGCTTCAATAACAAAAAACCTCATATATTGATGATCCAACTTGAAATACTTAGATATACACGCGGAGATTTCATGAAAGATTCTGCTAGTTCATTGAGGTACATGTGTATTGACATACATATCTATATATAAGATATGGTGACAATTTCAACTTTTTACTTATCAACCGGCATTTGCGTTATGCTATGCTAGATTTGATTAAGAAAGATCAAAATGTTAGTTATGCCAAAATGTATATAAATGGAATAAAACCACCTAAATCGCCGTCTTTTAAATTTTTTGGCTATTGGTATTGTTGATATATGTAGTTATGTGGTCTACCCAACAAGGGTTGTCCTAGATGACCAATTTTGACTAGAAGTCTAAAACCCATTACAAGACGCGCTAGCTCAAGTTGCAACCTTAAATAGAAAACAACTAATCGCTTAAGACATTCAAAGAAAGAGATGTACCACCAACGCTGTTGTGATTGGAGCAGCCGGCAACAGCACGGGCATATACAGGTGGAGAATGATGATGGTTTGAAGTAAAAGGTATAATGGGCATGCAAATGCATATCGTGTTAGTAGTTCCACCATCCAATCCTAGTATCAGTTTCGGACCACCACCACCACCAGCTAATTCGTGCTCGAAATCCCATATTTCTTCATGTCTTTCCCTTTTCATCACTAGATCACTTCTCGTAATTACCCCTATGTAAATACACAACCACTCAGCTAGATTGTTCACACAATTATATAATAAAGGTAGCAACGTGAATCACATATATAACATAAGCTTGACAAAATGTGTCACGTATGCATGCTATTATATATCATTAAAACTCTTTGACTATAATAATATGATTCGGACGGCAAAACATACAAGGACTATCTGCTTAGTAGTTTCCAACAAAATCAATATTTTTTTATGTCGTCATACTAAAGACCAAAAACTACGTACAATATTAGTGTTAAGGTACATATATTATAATTGCATTTTTTTTTTCATTAAGTTGGTATTACTATTTGATACCCAATTGGAGCATGATTGGTAATGAGCAACATATAATACAACAGCAAAAGTACGTAAATAATCATAAAGTATCTTATTTTAACCTCATGTAGCTATCGTTACATCCATTTGTGTCTAAAATAATTAAAAATTAGGTATCAACGAGACAAGAGTGTGCAACAAACTTCTTCTCAATGCCATTGGACATCTGGCGCAATGTTACACAAACATACTTTTTAATATGACAAGGAGCTTCTAAACCAAAATATGATTTGATTGCGAAACATCAAGTTTTGGAGTTGTTGAAGTAAAAATCTGCTCTCCGGATAGAGCACGTGTAGATCTTCTCGGACCGGATGAAGCCACGTCCTTCAAACACCTATAACAAGAAACACGCGTTAGCCTCGTCTTGGATGTGAATCAAAGACCAAGCTTCGGCGTGAGAATAAGAAAAGGCAATAGGCCGAAGGGTATAGGAATAAATATGAGAGTAAATGAATGCGTGTGTTAGTTGAATGCCATCAATGAGGTGGGGTATTTATACTACCCAAACCTCGATACCTACTCTGCCTTTGGAATGAATACATCGAGCTATACCTAGCCTGTATGCTAGGTGTTAGGTCACGTGAGGGACACCATCCCGTGAATCCGTTGGCCTAAAATAGGCTCGCCATTACATTGGCCAGACATAATCGTAAACGTACTCCACATTAGTGTCCTCTTCACCATCATTGTACAACCTTATTTTTTTCCTCACACACGTTATTTCAATTACTTCATGGTTTTAAATCTAGTTTTCTATGACCCTGTCAAGACTCTTTATCACACCACAAGTTCATAACAGTAGTAGGTCTCAATAAAAAAATAAAATAAGCACACTCAGCATACTACCATAACGAACAAACAATTTTCACATAATCAAATAAATATGAAAATAATTAAAAGGATATATAAAATAGGTCACTAGACCACCTCATCATCGCCATTTGCATCCCCGATTGTCATCTGGAATGCACGAGCCTTGGGTTTAGGAAGGTCTTCTTTCTTAGTCCAGCTAATTCCACTAGTTTTCTTGTTAGGACAATTTGTAGCTATATGTCCCATTTCTCTACAATAGTAACACATTTGCTTCGTGCTTCTACAGTCTGAAACCATATGTCCCTTCTTCCCACATCGTCGACGACTAGCATTGTATTTGGTACACTCTACTTTATGTTTAGAAGCACAAGGAGTACACCATTTCAGCCCACTTTGATCCGTCGACCTCTTGGCTTCCGAGTTACCTTTAAATTTCTTTGAGGAACCTGATGAGCCATGCTAACTTCTCTTTTCTCCTACACCTTTTTTCTCTCCATCCTTCATTGCCAGATCATCTTCCACCACTTTTCATGCATCCATTACCTCTTCCAACGTAGCCTTGATCTGAACCGCTGTACGATACTCATAAGGTAGCCCTCAAACACAACGATCCACCTTTGATTTCTAGTCCGGAAAAAGTCTCATAGCAAACTGCAACTTTTCAGTAAACATTGTGTTATACTTGTCGATACTCCTCTTTCCTTTTTGTAAGCTGATGTGTTTTGAAAGCTTTAAATTTATAAGACTAATTTCACCATTTCCTTAATTCATAAAACACATGGGTAAAAGTATAACCCCCGTTTATAGTAAAGGTTTAAGGTAAGACCAGGTCGTCCCAAGAGAGGTAATTGTTCCTATTGTCAGCTAAAGGTAACAAAATTAGATTCCAATGATTGTCACTTATCACTAAAACCGTTTTTGTTGGATTTAAGATTTTTGAAATGTTTTCCCAAATGATATTAAAAGTTTGTTTGTTAAAGGCTAAGCACATAAGGTAAACAAGCATAAGTATCATAGAAAGTACATGGACAAAGCATAGAAGTAAAGCATGATTGGTGATCATGTAAACTAGTATATCTACTTGATGTAAAAGAATCTCCTTTCGGCCTTTGATCCTAGATACATAAAGTGCACAACGTATGGTCCAAGTATGAAGTATCAAGTATGCATTTTCCCTAGCCAAGTCGTTAGACATGAGGCTAGTCCTTAAACATGTTATAGTCGAGTTTATCATATGTTTTACTATCCAATTCTCACAAGCATAGCAATGACTCGTTATAGACAGACGATTCATAATATAACCAACACAATTGCATCTTTCGACATTTAAACAATTATGATGACCAATCAAGACAAATGATAAGAGACTAAACCATAACATATCAAATACATATAAGATATATTCGATATTCATGATACAAATCCAAAGTTCAACTCATGGCAGAGGTGCCTCTAACAAACATAAAAGTACTACTCCATATTCATATTAAAGTAAACTAAACAAACAAGTAATGTTATCATTATACCGAGTTTCCAAGTGTGCTCTCGTTCCAATAGAGTTCTCCAAGTGTTTCTACGGACTTCAACTTCTTAGCTAGTGGTTTTGGTGCAAACCACTACTAAACTGCTTCTAAAGATCAAGATATGTTTCTTGGTTGTGGTGTGTCTAAACTTCCAATTTGTGCTCCTATTTATAGTATAAATGTTGCCCTAGCACGTCCCTGGTGAGTTATGATAGGCAAGTGATCGGCCTCATCATTGAAGTAGCTCATTAATGTAGAAAACATAACTGCCATGGGAAGTACGCCGCACATCTGGTATAAAACGGCGAGCTTCATTTCGCGTAACCGACGCTTATGTAATATATAATCGGCGTACTTCATGTTTGACTCGTAGTTACATAGTTGACCAAAGGTACCCGTAAGCGGCGCTCTTTTTACTTATGACCGGCGTACTTTAGTCCAAACTATGTCTTTTTCCTTATATGTTCACAAAGTCATCCTTTTTATGCGTTTCTCGCTACTTTCCTCCAAACCTTTGTCCTGCACATACATTCTCATATTAAGTACCAAAAGTCCTAATAATAAGGTTATTTACCATATAATTCACATAATATCGGGGGTATAAATATGTATAATACGATACTCATAATAAGCTAAGGAACTCCCGCTCGATCCACTGAACTTCCCCCGGAACACAGTACTTGGTCTTGACCTTGTTAGAGAAGACACCCCACGTCCTACTAGTTCTAGTAGCCCTTGAGAGAGCTAAACTCACAGAATTCCACCATTTAAAAGCTTCTCTGTCTAACATTCTTATATCGTATTTCATCTTCTGGGCCTCAGTGAATTCTATAGAATCAAAAGTTTGTTCCATCCTAAGCATCCACCTTAAACAATCTAGTAGCTCGGTGCTTTCCTTGAATGAGGGTTGTTTACATATTATAAAGGTTTCGAAAGTACTTCCCACGTGGTTGTTGTGTTGTGTTGTGTGGTCTTCCAAGCTATCCTCATAACGGTTAAGGTCACTTNTCCGACAACTCAAGATCCATGAGGAGAATTATACCACTCATGATCTAGAGCTTGGTGCGGTTGTATCGCTCTCAAGAATTGGAGACATTATTTGTATGGCACGAAGAATATTGGTTACGCTGATCATAAGAGTCTTCGGCATATTTTCACTCAGAAGGAGCTGAATATGCGCCAAAGAAGATGGGTTGAATTGCTTAGTGAATATGATTGTGAGATTCGCTATCAACTTGGAAAAGCGAACGTGGTGGCTGATGCGTTGAGTAGGAAGGAGAGGATTAAGCTTAAACGTGTGCGAGCTATGAGTATGACGTTGCAGTCAGGAAATAAGAGTAAGATATTGGCAGAGCAAGAGGAAGCTCTCAAGGATGAGAACGCTATGGTTGAGATGTTGCGTCAGATTAGATCAACAAATGGAGAGAAAAGAGGATGGTGGACTATATTTCCTAGATCGGATATGGGTTCCACTAGTAGGACATGTAAGAAGAATGAGTATATGGAGGATAATACTTTGCGGACCAGTTATTGGTTCCATTGGAAGGAATCATGAGGACATCAATCGTGCAAGGTATTTGATGCTGTAGGACCTTGGATAACAACTTCTTTCACAACTTATGATCTTATTCTAGAGAGAGAGTAGAGAGAGAGAGAGTGGAGACTTCATGTAAAAGTTAAGAACTATGTGTTTATTGAATGATGAAGCTCAACCTCAACAATGAGGCTTACAATACAATATAAGGCACTAGGAATATTAGTTTTAGGCTTTTACATGTTTAGCCCTTGAACTTCCTAGTTTATGCTAACTTGAACATATAACTTTTGAAACGCTTTCTAACGCAACCTATTACATGATTTAAGACTTTAATGACCGACACTTTAATTTATAAAAATACAAAGCTAACAGATGCATCCTAGAGTGGATAAGACATATTATTACCTTAGCAAGAAATGTATTGAGGAGCAAGTATGAAGAGGAATACAAGTGTCTTAGCAAGTATTTGATAAGCTAGAAGGTGAAGGTTGATATCAACAAATGTATGGGGGATGTTGATGTAGAAAAGGTAGAGAGAGATGGAGTATTGCGTCAATCAACTTATATCAAGATGAAATACTTACTTTGCGATTGTGGTAAGTATTTTATAGAGCTTTGAGAACGCATATGTAGATGAGTTCGACTTATCATTTTTAAATGAATGGACTAAGTGAGCGTACAAATCAGGCGTTGGATGGAGTGCTGAGAGCGTGAGTGCGATTGATGTTGGAGGAAGTTGGGGTATGCATTTACCCTTAGCTGAGTTCTCCTATAACAATAATTATCAGTATAGTATTAAGATGTGCACCGTTCGAAATGTTGTATGGAAGGAAGTGTAGATCATCTGTTCTGTGGTTAGAGGTTGGAACATGCCAGATAATTGGTCCTGAACTGGAATGAGAGATTACGGATAAGGTTTGCAGATTTAAGAAAGACTTAAGGCAGCGAGAGATCGTCAAAAGAGTTATGCGGATAATCGCTGTAAGCCTTTGGGATTTAATGTTGGTGATTTCGTAATGTTGAAAGTGTCTCTTTGGAAAGGTGTTGTGCGTTTTGGCAAGAAAGGCAAGTTAGCACCGAGACAAGTAGGACCGTTCGTGATTACAGAAACGAGTGGACTTGTGGCATATCGGTTGAAATTGTTGGAGGAGTTAAGTAGTATGCATGATACGTTTCATGTATCTAATATGAAGAAGTATTTGGCGGATGCTAGTTTGCATGTGCCATTAGATGAAGTTAAGGTTGACAAAACCATTCAGTTTGATGTGGAACTTGTTGAGATTATGGATTGAGATGTTAAGAGTGGAAGCGTGGTAAGTTAGTATCGGTGAAAGTACAATGGGGTTTGAAGCATGGTCCTGAGTTTACTTGGGAACGTGAGGATCAGATGAGATCTAAGTACTCAGATTTGTTTTGCTGATGTGGTTGGTGAGTAGATTGTTTGTAGTTGGAGTTAGATCGAAGAAGTTAGATGCGGAGATATCGTATTTACCTGTGAGAAGTCGTTTGGATCATTGGTGTTATTGATCGGAGTAGTGTATTTACTTTCGTGTGTCGTTGGAGTATCAGGATGTTTTCGATCGTGTAAATTCGGGTATCTAGTTGGTTCATATTTGGTGGTTCTTTCTCTGTGATTTTTATGTCATGGTAGAATCCCACATCGTCATAAGAATGGTTAACGATTTATGGTTTTATGGTTTGGTGTTATCCCGCTTATATATCCATAAATTTTCTTGAGGTTATTGATGAGACGAGTTGTTAAATCTCGGGACGCGATTTCCCTAAGTGGGGGATGATGTGACAACCGTGATTTTAGCAGATTAGTTTGACTAATAGTCTCTAGTCATTTAACTTTGGTTGGTGTGAATTAAGTGTTTCATGTGGGGTATATGTGTGAGATATGTATGATATAGTTATGATTGGTAGGAATATGGAACTAAATCCCTTTGCGTATGAGGTTATTGAAGTGATTTGAGTAGTGTGAGTTTGGTAAATTCATTTTTAACACCTTTGTGGTGTGGAAATGAAATGTGTAGTTTTGGTGTTTTTGCGGTTTTGCGTAACGAGACTTCGTTCAAGTGTTTGAGCGTGAGTAAGTTACGAGGAGATTATTTTCATGAGTTATATTTAAAAAAGAGTGTGGAATTCTATTTTTGGAAACTTTGTTTTGAAAATGATTATTTTTCCGGTTTGTCGTAAAATGAAGGTTTATCGCGTAAGACGTTAGGTTTCGTTGTGGGTTCGCATAAAATAGAAAAAGTATAAGGTTTTGAGAGTAATAATTTAATTTGATAAAAAAAATAAAAAAAAAAATATATGTGTGTGTATAAAAATCGGCTAGAAGGGATAAGGGGGAAAAAGGAAACCCAATTTGAGTCCAAATATGACTCTTAGGCCCAAGGAATCCTAGTTTAACCCAAACAAGCCCAACCCTTACCCTTATATACCAATACCAACGACCCTATGCCCCCTTTTCCTGCATATTTTGAGTCGATCAAGGGAGAGGAGAAGGAGAAAAATTTAGGGTTTTGCTTTTGAAGCTAAAATCAAGTTCAAGGTATAATTCTAACACTAGTTTTCATATAATTACTTAGTTATTACTTCAATTCATGTAATAATTGATATGATGGATCTAGGGTTTATAAGTTTCTGTGATTTTATGATATAAAACATATTAGAGTCATTAATTGATAATGGTATGAGGTTTGGTTAAGTGATTAGAGCGTAAAACATGTTAGTTTGCGAGTTAGGGTTTGGACAGAAAGTTAGGGCTGTAAAGATACGAAGTTATTTAATTGTTGGTAATGAGTTAGATCACGAATTTTAACTCTAAATTGTAGTTCAAAGAAAGAGCTTTTCAAAAAGTCCAACCACGACTGATTTCGAGGTCGGGAAGTTAGTCTTTTGATTTTTACGAGATAAGGTGTCAAAGCTGTTAAACCGGGACAGAATTTGGGTAAAAGTTTGATGGTGCTTAGTGGATGAAAAAGTGTTATTAAGGTTAGCCATTTTGGAAAAGGTAAGTTTTAGGTTATGTTAGACTTCCACGAAAAGGATTCGCGATAAAAATTTGTGCAAGTATTTTTATAAAATCAAAAACTTTTGGTGTGCGTTCAGATCCGAATTTGGATAGTTAACAAGTTTGATTTTCTTATGGGTACTTGTGTATGTTGTTAGACCATGGGCTTCTGAGATTAGCTTGTATGCTTATGAGAGACCATGGGGAATTTTTGGTGTGAGTTTTTAAGCTTGTTTGGTCATTATTTTATGTGGGTGAAAGTACCCTAAAATTCTGCGTTTTCTGAGTTTATGAGTGCAAGGGATTTAGTGAGTGTTATTGGTTGTTAGTGTTTAGTATGGAGTCTAGGAGATCCATGGTGGATCATATGAACATTAGACATCCATCATATGAATATTACATGGGTTATAGCTTTTAGCTTGGCCGTATGTAATGTGTATCTGTTTGTGTGTTGTTTAGATTGTGATTGTGAATTGTTGGAAGCTGCAGAGTTAAGGTGAGTTCATAGTCCCATATTTTTACTTTGTTTTGCACTTGGGATGGGAATGATGCTTGTCTTAAATGTTTTGAGTTACTGTGATTATGTGCGTTTAAAGAGCTTGAACTTATAATGTTATCGTATTAATGCTATGTGGTACATGAAAGTGTGATATGTGATTTCCGATTAGGTTAGCGACCTAATTGATGCTGTGTGATATGTGATTTCCGATTAGGTTAGTGACCTAATTGATGTTGTGTGATTTCCAATTGGGAGGATGTTTATCCTATTGCTCGCGCATGCGACCCAATTGATGATGTGTTGGATCGGGGGACACGTTCCGTCCTGGTGGTTGCCTTGTTGTGTGATGGTTGGTTAATGGATACTTGTAGCTTGTATGATAACTTTAGATTATTTGTCCAGCTATGTTTTATAATCACAGTGAACTGGTTGCCTTGAGTGTGAATGTGTGTCTTAAACCTATGAATCTCACCAACATTATGTTGACGTTTTAAGCATCATTTTTAGGTGAGCATTCTAAGGATAAGATAGAAGGAAGTGACTAGAAGAGACTTTGGTTGCATTTGAGAATGAATTGTCTATGTGTTTGGATATGAATTTGTTTGATTTGGTTGAAGATACCTTTGGAGGTTTGTTTTGGTTATTATCTTTTGGGGTATTGTTACAACACTTTGTGTTTGTACTTTGCTCTATTTTATGTGCATGTAGTATTTCTCTATTTAGACACCAGGTGTTGTGATGATATCCATGAAGTTACACACTCGCGTTTCCGCCTTGGCGGGGTGTGACAGATTGGTATCAGAGACTTGGTTATAGAGATTTAGGTGGTTTAACCTAGACTATAACTTAGGAGTCCCTCATATAGTTGCATTTAGGAACTATGTGTAAGTATAGTATCTTACATGTCTATTTTCCTATTTATATATGAGATGTTTATTTGAGTTTTTGGACATGTCCCTCATATAGTTGCATTTAGGTGATTTTGATATGTGCTGAATTACACATATCTTTGACCTTAGTTTAAGTGTAGAATAGACCAAAAACTAACGTTAAACGCCAAAGATATAGTGTTTTTGTGTTTATGATTGTGCAGGTATGGATATTGCTGAAACATCATGAAAAGCAACCTAAAAGCCCAAAATCATGAATTTGTTTGATTTGGTTGAAGATACCTTTGGAGGTTTGTTTTGGTTATTATCTTTTGGGGTATTGTTACAACACTTTGTGTTTGTACTTTGCTCTATTTTATGTGCATGTAGTATTTCTCTATTTAGACACCAGGTGTTGTGATGATATCCATGAAGTTACACACTCGCGTTTCCGCCTTGGCGGGGTGTGACAAAAGGTCAAAACGACCCGGTAAATGTATTACTCCAAAAAACATTTAAGTACAAAGGATATGGGTGAAGTCCCATATCTCAGCCCGTTACATAGGCGATAAAGCTTACATAACAAGGAGGACAGCTAAAAAGCTTAGGAAACTAAAACTAGTGCTTATGACATGCCATAAGCACTTACAACTCAAGAAAAAACACAAACAAGCTAACCAGCAGCTACCGTGATAGATGAACTTTCACCTGTAATTGGATTATCCGATTCTGCATTAACATGTGTAACATGTTCTACATCTTCATCTTCATCGTTCACCAATGCAGCATACGAATTAGATGTAGTAACATTACCTTCCTTAGAAGTATAACTAGTAGACTTCAACTTAGACGACGATTTGTATGCATTACCCTTAGAAGTAGCTACCTTCTTAGGTTCACTAGCTGTCACCTTCGGCTCATATCTGACATTATGTGTAACCGATGTGCCAAAGAACTAATTACCGTTAGTAGACTTGGCTTTACCCTTCTTCTTTTTCTTACCAACCGTTTGGAAACCATCATTATTAAGAACCACAGTGGGAGTTGCAACATGTGAAGTAGAAACAGCAGGAGGACTCACCACCTGTTTAGGACATTGATCATGAGTATGCCCAAATATTTTACATATATTACACCTGGGAGGCCTCCATTCATATTCAACACGGATACTTTCTTTAGTAAAACCCTCCCCAGAAAGTGAAGGAAAACCAATAGACAACCTCCACAAGATCAACTTCGGAGTTAACCTCAATAAGGCATCTAGCAAAGCTACTTCTACCCCACGATTCCTTACACATAGAAGTCGTGTAAGAATCAAGCATAACAGGTTTACCAATAAAATTAGCAATCAAATTAATACCATCCTCTTCAAAAACTTGAAGAGGAACATCATGCAATTTAACCCAAACCGGAATGCTAGTTAATTCTTCCTTACGCAAGTAAGTATCCATAGACCATTTCTTAAGAATAATTGGAGATTTGTGTATCATCCAAGGAACACCTTCCAAAACAGCTTCTACACCAACCAATGTATCAAATTTGAAGAAAAAGAATCCTTTGGAATTCATCATAATCCTTTTTAGGCCATGTTTCGTCCAATTATTCCTAGCATAGTATTCAACAACTAGAAACGCCATCCTTTTTCCAATAAAATAGCCATAAAAAGTATGTTCTAACCGTGAACTAACCTTTTCAACCACTTTACGGGGAACAGAGATGTTTACACCTTCACAAACGGGTTCAGCACCCACGGGAATAGGAGACTCATGTAAAGATATAGAGGTATGTTCAGCCTCAAAAGCCTCCTACAAACCTAGAAGTGCTTCCGTAGCCATCTTTCGAACATCACTTTCCAACTCATCCCACTTCGGGAATTTACCGGCATCCAAACCTTTAGTGAAAGCATCAACGTCCTCTAGTGTTTTAATCGACACACCCATCAAAGCCTCAATAAAAGCTTGCATGCTCATAATAGAAGACTCAATACCTGAGTCATGTATAACTCCAGAAGCATGTGGAATCGGCTCCACATGATCCCCANTTCGGGAATTTACCGGCATCCAAACCTTTAGTGAAAGCATCAACGTCCTCTAGTGTTTTAATCGACACACCCATCAAAGCCTCAATAAAAGCTTGCATGCTCATAATAGAAGACTCAATACCTGAGTCATGTATAACTCCAGAAGCATGTGGAATCGGCTCCACATGATCCCCACAATTTTCAACCTGAACATGAGGAGATGTATCACAAGAATTTTCAGCTAACAAGTTAGGTTGAGCCTTCTTATGTTTCCTCACAGTCACCTTCGACAAATCAACAGTAACACTGTTATCTTCAGCCATAGGGCTTGTATTCCCCTCTCCCTTATTCGACATCACAGCAGATCAGAAACCTTAATCCAGCAGATCGCTAAGCATAACAAGAAGATTATACGATAGCTCTTCAAACACTACGAGTAAAACCCTAGTTTAAAAACTAGGGTTTATAATCCAGATATACGCAATGATTAAACCATGATAATAAGATGTCCCAATCAGTTTTAATGTTAATTACAAGATTGTAATATATAAAAGAATGAACCGATTGGGAAAAAACCCTAACTTAGCGATTATATAAAACCCTAGAAAAGTAACAAGATCGAATTTAATCCTTACCAGGTACAAACACCGATTAGTAGGATCACATACAAGATGTAATCAAACTTAAATAAGATTGTAAAGGACAGAGTCAACCCGCCCATTACCGTTTCCATTAGTGGCATTCACATTCGAATTCACACCATCTACAGCATTAAGTACCCTAATGTCATCATACTCGTTATGTTTGTGAGGTGCCCTAGGTGGTGGTTGAACTCTTCTTGCCCAACATTTGGTGTTTCATTCTCATTAGGTGCAGTCATACTAGCTTCTTCCCCGTCTCTTTGAATTACCGCCTGATTCAAATTTGAACTCCTCGTGTTTGCCATTTCAATAACTAGGTCACACAACGATCATTAGAGAACCACTAGAAACTTATAAACCATAGGTAGGAGCCAAGTATACTAGTTGTTGTGTTTAGGGTCATATGTCTTGATTCTTGATATTTTTGTTATAAGAAGTTTACTTTCCTTTTTAATGAATCACACTTGTCCATATATATTCTATATTAGACCACCTCTATGTAGCTTCGCCATTTTTGTCACACATCTTAAAATTGCTTGGTTGTAATAACTTTAATTATCATCACACGTAATTCTTACGTTAACGTTAATATTTAAATGTCAAATCTAACTCTAAATTGTCGTATACATCTTATACCTAATATTCTTGTCTTACATACTCTTTTATGTTACCAAAATTCAATAATATAAATAAATAATTTTCATTTTCTTATCTATCAGATGTGATTTCGTTGCACTCGTATGAAAATAATAGTCATATAACAAGCATATTAGAAACTAGTCAAAAAGTAAATATTACACATGTTTTATAAACAAACATCTTACTCTCATGCCAACCCACCTATATGTTTGTCTTGACCATTTTTATATCTTTACCTTTGTTCATAGTTTAAGTCTATACCTACTTAATGTACCTAGTTTGCTTAAACCTGGCTCTGATACCACTTATAATGTCCCACCGACTCAGACCACAATATTGTCCGGTTTGCCCGCAGGCTCACGGCTTTGCTTTGTGGCCCTCATGTGAAGAATTCTCGGTAGGTCACCTAAACTAGTACTTCTTTCACATGTGCACGCTTAACTGCACAGCTCCTACGAACTCCACCCGTAGTCTACAAAACGCGTTGTGTCATTGTAAGATGAATTTTATCTGATGAACCCAACATCTCTCTAGGCCATAGCCGATGTGAGATTTGCCTAGTGTGAAACATTATTGCACTTGTCTTTAGTGCAAGATGCCCCCAGTTACAAAAGTAGCATTTATTTGAAAAAGAAAAGTTTCCTCTGTACAAAAATTTGTTGGAGAGGTGTGTGCCCCTGTAGCACTACCACTCCCACTACCCTGACATCACCCCATATAAGGACAAAGAGAGAGTATTCATGTAACACCCCCAATTTCGTGAATGCAACAGAATTCAAACTGAGTGTTACTTCATGGCATGATAGTTATAAACACACTTGTTTTCTTGTTCTATTCGACTAGTATATACATGCAAATCTGAATCTATAAACACTTTAACCTAATCGTTTATACGATAAACTTAATCTGATATGGTTACTATTTTTGCTATTCGATTTATATGTAAAAGAGATCACATGAAATCATAAATTATAACTTGCTAAAAACTAATATATTCGACCCATGTTTCTGTTTTCTAAGCAACCTACAAACTGATCTGATTCGACCCATCTTCTATTCGACCTAAATCTGATATGTTCGACCCTAATATGATCTATAATATGTGCTTATAAATCTGATTAACCTAGAACAATTAATGAGGTGGGGCGTACATGTTCAATACCACGAATTAGGGCTTGCGTTGTGTCATTTTATGTGGCTGTTTGGATCATTAAATGGTGTATGAGTGTGAGGTATGTTGACTTGTAGGGCTATCAAAAAAGTATATACTCTGGACTAAAAAACCTATGAAATCTGTTTCGTAATTGGACCTAAAAAAGGTTAGACCTAGGTGTTGTTTGATCTCGTCATAGTTATGGTTTTGTCTCGTAATTCCTTATGTCGATTGTGTGCTTGCTTTTATTATCTAAGTGGTCATATTATGTCTTCTTTCAAAGGTGTTTAGAACTGATCTAAAAGGGTTATGAGACATGGTAATGGTTTGGTTAAATATTGGTCTTGTTCAAAATACTTTAATCTCGTTAAAAAGTTGTATCGAGAAAGGGTTTTGATATTGGTTTCTCGATAGGGTTTTTATAATAAAAAGGATGAATCTTGGTCAGGTTTCTATGTGTGGTATCTCGGTGTTAATGTGGTACCAAACTTGGTTTTATGTGTGTGTTTAAGATTTTGATCATTTGTTATCCGAATTCCTTTTATTCTTTATTTAGTGTGTTTAAGCCCTAATTCACCTAAACCTTAACTTGTATTTAAAACATAATTACTAATTCGATTAAACATTAAAACCTATTTAGTAAACCTAATTTGACTTAACCTAATCTTTCTAAACTGATATATTGTAACCTAAGTTCAATTTTTGTATTTTGAAACCTAATTAAGTCATTAATGCATTTAATACACATTTAAACATATGTTATATCATTTGATTAACTTTAAATCTACATTTCTATATTTGGTAACTTAAACCCTAATTAGGTCAACATTAATTGGAGATGCTTTCGAAACGTTTATTTTGATTATTAATCATCTTTTAAACCTAAACTTTGATTAATTAACATTTGAAACCTTAAAACCTAACTATTTATGAACTTCACCTAAAAGTTACTATAAATGGCAGGAACCCTAAAATCAGTAATAAACTTAATAAACGAGTTAATAAAATCAGTTATGACATTAAATGTACATATAAGTAATATGTGATTATAATTCGTGTAGATCCAGGGAAGTCGGGGTGATCCTCTTTCCTGTGTTCTTTTGCCCTTTTGCTTGCATTTCATAAGGTACAGATATTCTGCCCTTTTTCAGTAAGGGTTTCTCATGACTCATCGAATTCCTGATATTTGTTATTTGTTATTCTTTGATCCATATTTGTTTTGTTATTCGTTTGATTATCCGTTTCATGCTATATTCATTTCTTATAGCTGTTATTTTAGTTGGACAATTTCTAATTGTCCCTTATCATTATATTGTATATTCTTTGCCTATTATGTTGCCCATATTTGTAACCAGTCATGGGGGGGGGGAGTTCTATAGCCTTGCCATTGATGCGCCAATGGTATTGACGCTATCTGTGGGGGTGGGTTTTTGTCCACAACATTCCCATTTGACTATATTGCTATATATAGCGCACATGGCCTGTGTATATTGTATGTATGTTTAATCTAGAACTAGCATATGTATATCTGTTTTGAATGGAGCGTATGGATGCATCCTAGGTACTTAGTTCAGTTGTGATATATTGGTGAATGGACTTGAGTGTGTGTAATACACCCCATTTCACATCAGGTACATCGGAGAGCTAGACTCCTATGTACAATTTGCTATATGTTTGTTGGGCACTCTCTTTTGTTTATGATTGATATCCATTTTATATTCATTTGACTATGCTTTGTTCCTTTTCATATGTTCCATATTCTATATGACATCTTGTTCACCAGGTTCTATTGGATTTATTCGCTTATTCTTTTGTTTATGCTTATTAACATTCATTATTTATATCTGTTCACTGAGCGTTAGCTCAGCCGCATTATCTTTTCTCTGCGCCAGGTTGTAAGCGGGATGCATGCATGAGTGATGAGAGTAGGTGGTATGTGTGAAAACACATACCTTTATTTGACCAAAATCAGACCAAAAAGACCAAAAACTAACAAATAAATGCCAAATATATGTGTTTTTGTGTTTTGTACATGCAGGTAAGAAAATATGAGAAACAGACAAAAACAAAGCCAAAAACCACAAAAACGAGCACGAGATATGGAAAGAGTCAAGAACCGAAACCGGAGATGCTAAATAGTCAAAGAAAGCTCAAATAAGTCAAATTAAGTCCATGAAGTTTGAAGTAATGACAAGAAAGACCCTTGGAAGAAGTTTGATGAAATTTACAAGATTTGCCCTTCAAGTTTCATGAATTGTCAAAAATGGTCCCTTAAAGAGTATTTTGAAGAAATAATATATCAAGCCCTCCAATTATTCAAGAATTGTCAAAATTAGCCCTTGGATAGTATTTATAAAGAATGGCAGATGAGGTCCTTATATTTTCAGAAATTACAAGTTTGGTTCCTCTTGTTTAAAGCTTAACCAACCGGATCCAATAAAACAATAACCCCAAAATAAAAATAAACCCAATACAAATCCTAAACCCACTTAACCCGGCCCATCCCACCAAGCCCACATCCCATTTATTTATTTAACCCGATCCATACCCAGGTCAAACCCCATAAATGTCCGGTCAAATAAAATAACAAAACCCGCCAAAAATTCACCCTTTACTGTTTACCTTCGTCTCTACCATTTTCACCCAGGTTAACCTCGTACCAAGGATAAGAACCTCGTACCTTCCAGAAGAATGTCAGGATGTTGTCATATCATTGCCAACGTGGCAAAATTAAGCTATCTCATTGGACAAAACACCCTAGAAACCAATCCAAGGGCTAAGGATGATTGGAATGAAGAAACTTCTAGTGGGATTTGATCGGATGGACACAAATGATCTTCTGGGAGCTTCCAATGATGAAAACCCTAGCTCCCTTGGCCTATAAATAGATGGCCTGAGCATGGTTATTGTCGTGTAGAATTAGAGGGTCAAAATTAGGTTTAAATTTATGTTTAATGTAATGTTTACTTTATAATGTAATCTGCTTCAAAGTTCAATAAAAGTTCCTGAATTTCCTTTACTTTCTTATCGATCTGTTTTATGCAAAATTACTTTTATGCTCATGTTAGTTTAAAAAGCTGTTAAATTTCTATCATTTAAGCTACTTTAAATTTATTATAAGTTCTTAAATAGTCAAAACTAGCTTTAGTATCATTTTACTTAATATATATATATAAGTTACTGTAGAACACTAGATAACATCACAAACACGTTCATACTTGCGGTTTTGGTTCGTTGCATATAAGAAAGAAAAGAAAGAAATGTAGAGAGAGAAAGTTAGAGAGAGAAAGAGATGAAGCCTTAGAGAGAAAACCAAAAAAAAAGAAATGAGATTATGAGAAGGCTTACCCTCTCCAAGGATGGAGAGGGTATTTATATGTACATGGGTTTTGCCACTTGGGCGTGCCACTTGGGCTGCGGATCAGGTATACAGTGGGTAAAGACCCGTCCTTCTTCCGCGAACTAATCTACTTCTAAACTACGTTTAACTAACTATTGTAAC
>LBNU01033379.1:66133-94228 GCA_014162995.1 Artemisia annua
GAAGTCCTATCATTCCTTGTATTGCAATTAGGCTTTGACCCGCTAGCATTAGTGACAACTTTTACTCCTGTAGAATTAATGATGGGAACATTAGAACGAGAAACTGCTGTTTGATTTCTGGTATCTGATGTGTTATGTTTTGGTGATGTTATGGGCACTTTAAAGGCAACATGCTTGTTCTTAACCTTAGAGGAAAAATCATTAGTCTTATCACGCATGCAAACAGCTTTAGGAAATGTACCAATGGCATAATCTAAGAGCTCATATGATATGTTGGTGAGATAATACACATCACGGATGCCAATGTCCACATGACTCACCATTCTAACCTCTTCAATAGTTTCGCAGAGGATATCTAGGCAATCCTTGAGATACCTAAGGTACTCACTATGAAGAAACGCATTATTCCTAAGGGGAAGAGGAATATTAATGGCATCAACATCAGTTCTTTTTGTTTTAGCCGCTTTGGTGAGACTGCAATCACATGCAGTGACTGGCATTTTCCCTTTCACCTGAGTCTTTAGATTCTCATTTTCTTTAAGCAAAGAAGTTATCTTTTCATTGTTTTTATCACGTGTGATCTTCATCGAATCATGTAACTCTTTGTAATGTTGTTTGATTTTAGAGTTTTCAGCTTGAAAACAATCATTTTCGTATTTCAAGTCGTTAATGACATTTTGAAGTTGAAGATATTGAGAATCTAAACACGGAGGTTTCTGGGTATCAATCGCATCACATTTATTATCAATCACATCACATTTATTCGTCTTAAATTGTGCAATTTGAAGCTTCAGTTTCCGAATCATGTTAGTGTGAGCTTGAATTCTTTCATCCGTTTTGGCTAATTCAAAATATGCATCAAATTTAGGAGCATCCGAAGATGTCTTGGCATTTGAGTTTCTAATTCTTTCTTCTAGATGTTGGCATCTTAATTGCAAGTTAAGATTATCAACATCTAGGTTTGAAAATTGCTTGACTATGTTATCATGATCATCTTTTTGAATTTTTCCGCGCAGTTTTAAATTCTCCCCCTCAAGCTCAACAACACGATTCTGGAAAACTTTTAATGTAACAGACATTTCATGAAATTGGGAAGGAGTTAAAGAAGAATCAGTAGCAGTATAAAACACATCTTGAGCAATGCACATAGCAATCAAATTATCATTCATGATGAGAGCATTCTTCCTCGCAATTTCACTATGTTGAAGATCTATTACAGTTTGTTTTCCTTCATGTTCCTGGTTTTTAAACACCTCTTTCATTTCATTGATCTCTAGTTTAAGGGACGTTTCCATGTATTCAAAATGGTTTTTGATTTGTTTAAAAAACGGAATGACTTCTATGAGATAGCATTCTTTTGTAACTTCAAAACCCCTTTCCCCCTCAGTAATTCCCGTTGGAGTAATCCTCTTTTTACATGTTTTGTCAAAATCTGCAAACATTTGATACAGTACATACATGCTAATAAGAGTTTTACATTGAGTGGGAAGTGCTATCTGAACTAGGTTCATGGGTGTATTGGGAGGATACACCGTTGGTTTAGCAAACTTAAGGGGAGTGGTAGCCATAAGAAGTTCAGCTTTCATTTTTTCCACATCTAAGGCCCAAAAAATATGGGGTTAACCTAGTTTGGGGCACAAAGACAGTCAATCGGTTCTGCTCATAGTAGTTATGGGGCTTGATATTACCACGCTTTGCAATGCACATGGGATCCTTCATCTTATCCTCAAGTCTTTTCCTATTTTCTGTTTCAATTTCAACAATCTCTTCTGTATCACGCACATCAGGGGGATCATGATTGGGCTTAAGCATCACATTATAGTCATATAAGGCAGGTTGAGAGGCACTAACGCTCCTAAAAAAATTAGTTTTAGGCACACCTGTATCCTTATCACTATGTTTATCACGAAGCTTAATGTGCTTTTGTATCATTTGAGCAGTTTGAATGGTTTGGCCTTGTGTGTACAATTTGTTTTCAAGCTTGTTCTTTAAGGCCTTTAAATTGGAAAGTCGTTAAGGAGTTTGGCTTCCTTACTCTGAAAATCTAGTTTTAGTGTGATGACACTATTTTGAATCTCCTGTTTTTGTTTAAAAGTTTGATCGATCTGATTTTGCAAAGATTTTATTTCCACTCTTAACTTTTCTTCCTTTAAATTCCTTTCGGTAATATATGTACACATTTGCCAATCCATTTTCTGTTCACGTTCGGTTAACTCAAATTTTGCACGTTGTTGATACATATTCACCTGATCTTTAAGAATATTAATCCTAGTGCTCAGAGTATCATCAGGTATAACAGCAGTATATTCATCATATTCACACGTATCATTATAAACACAAGAGTCATTACTTGGTAAAGCAGTCTCGACACTTTGTTTCAAATATTGCTCATATGGGACAACATTGCTATTACCCATATCAGCAGGATCTGAATCAATAATGTCGGTGTGTTTTACTTCGTTATGAGTCCTTTGGTTGTGCATCACATCATCAACATGTGCATCGTCAGATGCTCTACTGGGTCCATCAGACTCTTTATTGTTATCCATATGTTGTTGTTTTGAGGGAACATTAGTGTTTTTCAAATCAACATCATCTGGTGTGACAATACTAGTTTGATGTTCCTCATTGAGCATCGTTGGAATAGCACTTGTTTCATATGTGTCATATAATTTGAGTACCTCAGAAATGATTGATGATTTGGAAGATCCTGATTGATTTGCCGATGTGACTGCTGATGTAAGCTTGGCCATAAAGATGGTTTGTGCAGTAGGTTCATCATCAACATCAGAATCAAAGGCATCACAGTCTTCAGCCTGGAAGATGTTTGGGTCATTAAGAGCAAGATCCTGAACTGGTTGATCATCCACATCAGCATCAAAGGAATTCCCTTCATCACCAGCAAGAAATAGCAGTTGTTCCTCATCCAATTGCACTCCATTTTCTTGGGCTTGCATCAGCAGCATTTTATCTTTGAAGTAGTCGGAATTCTGAGGACGTTTTGGTTCAGTGCAGTTTCTTGCAATATGACCTAGCCCACCACAGTTGTAGCACTTGATTCTTCCTTGTCCTTGATTGCCATTACCCATTCTGTTCTGAACATTTCCTCGGACATTCTGTCTTCCCTGAACCACAACTCGCCCATCTTCCACAACAGCAAGATTACGTGGATTAGATGAGGTTCTGAGTTGATTGTTGGTTTGAGGAAGAGTGCTTCTGAAGTGTTGAACCAGCAGAGAGACTTGATTGGAGAGATTATCAATTCTCTTGTCCATGTAGGAATTTCCCGATTCTTGTGAATTTGTTTTGACACTTGCTGATTGCATTGAGGCTTGACCAAGAAAAGACTGATTCTGTGTTGCTTGAGCAGTGATTGGAGGGTTGATTAAGTCAGCTGAGAATTGGTTGAGTCCTTGAGCACTGGAGATTAGAGCAAGAGGATCATTTGAGGGATGAAACTTCTCTCTTAGCTGACGATCATACATGGCATGTTTCTCATGTTGTTGCAGATAAGCATAGAGTTGCTCATAGTTGGTGTTTCTGAGTCCTTTGTTAAGCTTCACAGCAGTGACAAACCGATCCCATTCTGGAGACATGTTGTTGACAAACTTTGAGTTGAGTTGGATGTTGGGCATTGTCATTTTGATCATTCTCATGTCATTCACAAGCTTGTGGAATCTGACATAGTAATCATTGATGCTTTCACCAGGGTTCATCTTAAGGTGCTCGAATTCATCGTACAATTGAGACTCACGATCTTCCTTTGTTATTTCTGAACCAGCAAGCAACATCTTGACATTGTCCCAAACAGCTTTGGCCTTAGTGTTGAAGTTAATCAGTTTGTAGATGTCCTTCGGTAGCCCCTGTACCACAATGTTTGAAGCACGAATATCAGCATCATATCGTTTCTTTTCCGCTTCATTCAGATCATTGTACGTACGAGGTCCCAATAGATCTTAGAATGTTCTCCCCATTTTCTTTGCCTTGGCAATACAAGCGAATTCTTTGTGACCAAGACTCATAGTCCGTTCTTTCTAGCATTGGAGGTCGAGTGTCAGACCCAGCAGCTTGGATATCATCAATAGATGTTACAGTAGTCATGATGACAAGGTCTTAGACGGGATTTTACAACACACGTGACTTAAACCGAGAAATCGATTCTTTCCCGGGATTTTACTAAAGTCAACCAGGAAAACCGCTAAGATAAGTAAACCGCTGGTACAGTAACCGCTGACAAGTAACCGCTAAAAGAAAACCGCTAATGTAATAACCGCTGAAACTTAACCGCTGGAATAGTAACTGCTGATTATTAAACCGCTGACAATAGTAACCGCTGACAGAGTAACCGCTAGTAAGGTAACCACTGAAGAGTAAACCGCTGGTAACTTAACCGCTGAAGAGTAAACCGCTGGAAGTTAACCGCTGAAACAGTACAAAGTACAGCATAATGTTCGCTCCACTACTTGTCCTAACCGCTGTTGCTAACCGCTAAAGTCCCAACTTAACTGCTGCGAAGAACACCTTATCGTAGAGCAAACCGCTGCCAAGAAAAAGTTCCAAAACAACTCGTACACTACTCAAACGTTAGATTTAGTCCAACCAACTGATAAACTAGATGAATCTAACCCCTCTAATCCTAGAAGTACAAGAAAGAACAGAAGAATCACCAAGAACAAGCTCCAAAATGAGTAGAAACCACCCTAAACTAGTAGAAACCAAAACAAACCATACACCACAAGTCCTACAATCCCTAGGATGTAACCATGGCTCTTGATACCAATTGTAGAACACTAGATAACATCACAAACACGCTTATACATGTGGTTATGGTTCGTTATTCATAAGAAAGAAATGTAGAGAGAGAAAGTTAGAGAGAGAAAGAGATGAAGCCTTAGAGAGAAAACCAAAAAAAAGAAAATGAGATTATGAGAAGGCTTACCCTCTCCAAGGATGGAGAGGGTATTTATATGTACATGGGTTTTGCCACTTGGGCGTGCCACTTGGGCGTGCCACTTGGGCTGCGGATCAGGTATACAGTGGGTAAAGACCCGTCCTTCTTCCGCGAACTAATCTACTTCTAAACTACGTTTAACTAACTATTGTAACTACTACGAGCTAAACAATCCTTAATCATATCTGGGTTGACCGAATCTTTCTTATACAAAAAGCGTATTCCTAACACAACAAGCTAGTCACAAGTTGGGATGGTTTTCTGGAAAGCGTACAAAATCAGTTTGGGCTATCCAAGTACGAGGATCCCCAAGGATCCCTATCCAAACTTTTAAAAACCAGTACAGTGGCGTAGTACTATAGTGAATTTGAGAAACTAATGAATCGAGTTACCGTTGTTTCAAAAAGTGTACTTATATCGTTTTATATCTCGGGACTAAAACTGGTGTTACAACGGGAGTTATTAGTGTATAAGCCTACAACCTTAGGAGAAGCCTTTTCCTTAGCCCGTATCACCGAGGCCCGGTTTGAAGATCAGGGGGCCTCCACAACCATCGCTAAATCCAATTAGGGGCGGAGCCAGGATTTTAAATTAAGGAGGGCCGATATAAAATTTTAGAATGATAACAATATAATTCTAACCAATATCAAAGCATGAAAATCTAAAAAAGTAAACGAAGAGCCGAATTTCAAATAAATTAAAGAAACACGTGTTTTACACTAATCAAAAGCCTTAATCAATATTGGAAAGAATTTTAATGCCTGTTAGCAACTTAGTGATTAGCATTTGACCTCCTTACTCCTAATTAAAAAAATATAGTACTAGTACCTCTTCGGTAGTTAATTTACAATTCTTGATAGTCAAACAAGCGTCATTTGTAGCTAAACAAGTTTTCCTCAATGTTGTATCACCATCTTCAAATCCTTTGTCTCATGAACTAGCCTGCAAATAGTTTGCTCTATTTTATTTATCTTATGAGTTAATACTTAATATGATCATTAATAATTCTTAAAAGCAAATACTTAATCAAGCATACAACAAGTGATAAATTGATAATCATACAAGGCTACAAGCAATTAATAATTCAATAGTTATCAAGTGAATGAATTGATCATTAATGAAAGAACAAAAACTATAAATCAGAATTCAATATTTCAAAGAATTGAAGACACAAAAATTCAAAGAAGTGAATAAATAATTGTGATCATTAATGAATGAACAAATCAATAAAAACATTCAATAACAATTCTTTTGATCGGTTTATTCACTCGTAACACTCGTCTTCCTCTTGACTCTTGAGTTTTAGCTGTTGCACTTTTTTATCCAAGAAACGTAATATTAAATTGATAATATTGGTAGAGGCCGATTGTTCATATTCTTAAACTATTGGGCGTTTGAGCTATATTATAGTGAACTTATTGGGCTTGTTGGGGGAGGCCTAGCACCCACTAGTCCCCCCATTGCCTCCGCCCCTGAATCCAATGACATCACCAAAGTTTCCCAGATACACAAACCAACTCCTTCATTGTTTTATGTTACTACTGTAAATTCAGGTAAACCCTTTAAAGGTACCAGGAATGAAGTTGTCTCAAGTATTCCTAAGGAAATTCAAGATGGCCAGCCCTTCAAACAATCGTTAACCATATGTGACTCTCAAGTAGTTCTGAAGAAGGGAATTCCGGTCCAACAGCTTTTGGTACCGTGGGTTGGAGGGTCACCAGAAGAAGCAATGTGGGAATGGTTATCTTATTCAATTAGCTTATCCGTCTTATAACCTTGTGGACAAGGTCATTTTTGACGGAGATGGGAGTGTTACACCTAAGAGAATGGAAGACGTGTGAACAAAGCGTGTGTCATTTGCCCGGTTTGGCACAAGGACTTTGAAATGGGTTAGGATAACTATCATTGTTTATTATTTTTAGGATAAATGTTTGAATCGTGTTAGAATATATGTGTTTGAGTCGCGTTAGGAAATGTGTTTGAGTTTATGTAAGTTATCACTTAAACTAGTATGTAAGGTTTCATATCATTAATGAAAGTCATTATTATCACGTTTTTAACCAATTCAATTCTCGTTCTTTTTTTTTATTCTAACGGAACTCGTGCCCGCTTGAAGTGGTGCTATTATCGGTATGACTAGGTCGTATCATAAGTGCCTATTTTTGAAGAATAAACATTAACGATTTGGGGTTGTGCAAAAATGCACCTAGTAGGCATAATACAAGGAAATGATATGTTCTCTTATAATAACATAATATATACTTGAAATATGTTAAAAACATATATTATTTCTCATTACACTTAATCTTAACTAGGGATGGCACTCGTGGGCATTAGCACGGGTACCTCTAACAAGTCACCCACATCTGTGATTTTTTCCTTGCCCATCACCCGCTCGCCGTCCATCTGTGGGTACAGCTTTTTGCCCATGCCCGCGGGTGAACTCGTGGGTTTGTTAAACGTAACATTTACACATATGTTTCCGAATGTTTTGAACATCAAACATGATTATAAGGTGCATAAGTTACGACATATTGATAAATATGTACACAATTAGTGCGGTATCCACTAATTATATATATTATTAATAACATTAATACTTACAATATAAAGTATAAATTCTACTTTTTGTAACTTATGAATTATTGCCCTTCTCGATGCCGAAACCATTTTTTCAAATTGTTGCCTCAATTGAACAATGTTTCGATTTGGACTCGATGTTCTTTGACGAAGCAGTTCGAAGACTCAAGGCGTTTGAAGAAAGACTAAAAGGACTTGGTGAAAAGGAAGAAGAGCAAGGCCAAGTCTTGATGGCTGAACACAAGTATGGTGAAAGTAGCGGACAAGGAAGGGGTCGTGGAAGAAGCTATGGTAGAGGTGAAAGAGGTCGAGGAAGAGGTACGAGTCGAGGTGGTGATAAAAGCAGGTTCCGGTGTTTTGATTGTGGAGAATTTGGACACTTTGGCTATGAGTGCACAAAGTGGAAGGACAAAGACGAAGCGAACTTGATCCAAGATGAAGAACCGGCATTGCTTTGATGAAGAAACGAGTCAAGATTAAGGGGGTGAATGTTGGGTTTAATCTTGACCAAGTACTTTAGTATTTTCAGTATTTTAGTAAGTTAGTATTTAATTAAATAAAGGGTAATAGATCATGGATGAATAAGTCATTGGTAGACCGAATATCATGTAAGTGCATTTGCACGTTGGGTAGATTGATCATGTTTACCTTTTCTTTAGGTAGTAGGAGTAGTGGCTATTTTCTCTCTTATCAGTTAGCATTGTAAGGCTATATATAGCCCCATTAGTTTATTCAATAGAGTGTGGAGTTTACATTTTCACCAAGCTTTAAACCTTCTTTATACATCCTGCAACATATTAAGTGTGTATAACCTGGGCTTAAACCTACAACGTGGGAATGGTTATCTTATTCAATTAGCTTATCCGTCTTATAACATTGTGGACAAGGTCATTTTTGACGGAGATGGGAGTGTTACACCTAAGAGAATGGAAGACGTGCGAACAAAGCGTGTGTCATTTGCCCGGTTTGGCACAAGGACTTTGAAATGGGTTAGGATAACTATCATTGTTTATTATTTTTAGGATAAATGTTTGAATCGTGTTAGAATATATGTGTTTGAGTCGCGTTAGGATATGTGTTTGAGTTTATGTAAGTTATCACTTAAACTAGTATTTAAGGTTTCATATCATTAATGAAAGTCATTATTATCACGTTTTTAACCAATTCAATTCTCGTTCTTTTTTTTTATTCTAATGGAACTCGCGCCCGCTTGAAGTGGTGCTATTATCGGTATGACTAGGTCGTATCATAAGTGCCTATTTTTGAAGAATAAACACTAATGATTTTGGGTTGTGCATACAACCAAAAATGCACCTAGTAGGCATAATACAAGGAAATGATATGTTCTCTTATAATAACATAATATATACTTGAAATATGTTAAAAACATATATTATTTCCCATTACACTTAATCTTAACTTGGGATGGCACTCGTGGGCATTAGCACGGGTACCTCTAACAAGTCACCCACATCCGTGATTTTTTCCTTGCCCATCACCCGCTCGCCGTCCATCTGTGGGTACAACTTTTTTCCCATGCCCGCAGGTGAACTCGTGAGTTTGTTAAACGTAACATTTACACATATGTTTCCGAATGTTTTGAACATCAAACATGATTATAAGGTGCATAAGTTACGACATATTGATAAATATGCACACAATTAGTGCATTATCCACTAATTATATATATTATTAATAACATTAATACTTACAATATAAAGTATAAATTCTACTTTTTGTAACTTATGAATTATTGCCCAAGACTAGTGGTTATTTGTGCATTAAAATCGCAAGACCAAGTATAGACTAACTTGGCTTGAGAATTGAGATGTTAAGTATATATTTGATACTTTGATGATTCATATCCTTCTTATTTGGTTCTCAAAAAGGATGTTTAGTATGCTATGTTTTTTAATAGGTTTAGATGACTATTAAATATATCTACTAATAACTTACACAAATATTTAAGTAATATAATAAATGTAAGTTTAATTTAAAAAAAGGGGGTTAACACCTTTTTTAAATGTATATCCGAGGGTATTTAAAAATGATTGTGACTGGTTTACCGACGATGAGTATACACTACCCGTCACCAACCCATCACCCGCTAGTGGGTTCAATTTTTAACCTACGACCTACCCGTGGTAAAAAATGATGGGTTACTAACCCATCACGGTGCGGTACTCGCGGGTTATGGATTTTTTCTCGCCCGTCGCCATCCCTAATCTTAACACGAATAATGGTTATGACCCTTCCTGCCGACCGATTTTAACCACTTTTAACCGAATGTAACCAACTTTATGGTTGGGTTATATACACCAGATTCTGATCTATTCTCGGATATAACAAACAAAAAAACTTTATGTGTATTGCTTAGTTCTCTCGTGCCTTAGAAACTATGTGTGATTCTCTGAATTATCCAGTTGAGGATTTCGTGATAGCCGAGGCATATAGAGTCAAAATACTTCAATCTGAAAGTGATCTCAACATCATTCAGAGAATATATCACGGTTATTACCACCTACACACTCCCAAATTCTAACAGTTCCTTGAGTAACGAAGATGATATCAATCTAGTGTGATAAGAGAGGGTTTTTTTTGGTTTGTTTTTTGGATGTCTGGATCATCAAAAATGCTGGAATGATGGCCCTATATAGGCATGCACGTGACCAGTTAAACTGTCACAATGGTTCACCAAAAGGTGCAATTAGCGACGCTTTAGCGACTACTTTAGCGACAGGAAAGTTGTCGCTAATCGGTACCTCTTCAAAACGGCAACTTAATTTGTTGGTAGGTTTAGAAAAGTACTCTAACGACCTCACACACATGGAGTATATCGTGGTCTTTGTCGAAATTTTGTATCCATTACTATTTTTGTTGGTATAAGTCCTTGGAAGTTTTTTTTTTCAATGTCTCACTTTTTTACTACTTTTGTTGTCGGCCGTGCTGTTAATATACAAAATAAAGTATAAATTTTCCTTTTGTTACTTATGAATTGTTGCCCAAGACTAGTGGTTACTTGTGCATTAAAATCGCAAGACCATGTATAGACTATCTTGGCTTGAGAATTGAGATGTTAAGTATATATTTGCTACTTTGATGATTCATATCCTTCGTATTTGGATCTCAAAAAGGATGTTTAATGTGTTACGTTTTTTAATAGGTTTAGATGACTATTAAATATATCGATTAATAACTTTGACAAATATTTAAGTAATATAACAAATGTATGTTTAATTAAAAAAGGGGGGGGGGGGGTAACGGCTTTTTTAAATGTGTATCCGCGGGTATTTAAAACGAGCTTGACGGGTTTACCCACGATGGTATACATTACCCCTCACCAACCAATCACCAGCTGGTGGGTTCAATTTTTAACCCACGACTCACCCGTGGTAAAAAATGACGGATTACCAACCCATCACGGTGAAGGTACCCACGGGTTATGGGTTTTTTCTCGCCCGTTGCCATCCTAATCTAACACGAAAATGGTTATTACTAAAGTTATGTATCCGAATGATATTAGTTGTATATCTTAAAACGAAATTTGTACATCTCACTGAATTGTCAAATAATATCTTATTAGTACACTGTCTCTTGTAGCATGACCACACCTTCAATTCACTTAGGATGTTAGTTCACCAATCTCTTGTAATATAACCACAACTTCTTCCATTGAAGGTCGATTTCTTGGGTATCTTCAAGGCAACGCACGCTAACCTCTGCCAATTTTTGTGCTCCTTTAAATGGGTAATTGTTTTCTAATCGTGGGTCCATTATAATATTAAGTTTTACATTTTTTTCTCGTAGTGCAGGTAAAACCCAGTCTATCAAACATTGCCCAGAGCTACAGTCAGTAAAACGTCGACCCATTAATACTTCTAACAATCCACACCAAAACTGTAGACGTCGCAAGTGACACGTAAAGCACCTGTAGTCAAATCAGTAAACTTCCATCAACGACTTTTATATATGGACCATGTTCTAACTTAATTACATATACACACTGATAAAAGCTGAAGAAATATATATAGTTAAGTAGCCGAAATATGTTTCTTGTGGTACTTGAAAATCAAAATATCCATGGTACTCAAAAAGTAGTTATACAAAGGATAATAAAAAAAACAAAAATAAAAATTAAGAATGTTATTGTGCCACATCAGTCATTAGTTGATGTAAAATAGTGTATACTGAATAGTTTCACACAAAAAAGGTGTTTTGGCGTGTGCATGCAACTACATAAAACATAGTTTCCTCAAACATGATATTTAGAATGAACATGAAGAACTAACCAGTGTTTATATATTCTGGAGCTGCATATGTATGCATCATTTGGGCATCGCACAAATTAATTCTTAACTTTGTGAATCCAAAATTTGAAAGCTTTGCATTGAAATCCTTCAAAAAATTTCAACATCAGAAGACGTTTTCTTCTATTATTTGTTCGAATTGTTATTAAATATAGAATTTTCACTTACTCCATCTAAAAAAAATTTTGAGGCGCTAAAGCCTAAGTAAAAAGCATCTTGTTTCGTAGCATGCAAAAATGCAAGGCCATGACCTGCATAAATGGCTATTTTTATTCTTGTACTCCACGGAAGTGATTCTACACCTTCTGCATAAAAATTTAAAATAAAATCATCAAATAATTAAGGGAAAATTCTTTCAAAACGTACCATACTTGTCAAAAAAATCACTTTTGAGTAACGTACTTTTTATTTTCGTCATTGTGGTACTAAACTTTCATTTTTGGCCTCTTTTACGCACTTTGGGACATTTTTATGACATTTTTGCCCTTGGATTTCCAAAAATTTGAGGGGCAAAAACGTCCCAAAGTGCGTAAAAGAGGCCAAAAATGAAAGTTTAGTAACCCAATAAGGAAAAAAAAAAGTTCGATACTCAAAAGTGATTTTTTGTACAAGTATGGTACGTTTTAAAAGAATTTTCCCAATAATTAACTACACTTTTTTATTCCTAAAAAGAAGGATTTCACATAGTTAAAAGAATTGCGTGCTTACTTCTGAAAAGATGATTTTCAAGACTTCCTTTGAGCATATATTCATATACAAGAACAAAATTGTCGTCTTCCTTGCAATATCCAATGAGTTTAACAAGATTTGGATGCCTCAAAATTGCTACAAAATTTATTAGTGCCTGCATAAAAATGGATTTATTAAACCTTGTAGTCAAGGCTACGTTTAACAGTTTAATAAGGTGCATAAACCCAAAATGTAGGTTAGTGGGGACATGGATCTCTCCACTAGAGATCTAATTAAGTTCAATCCCTGTATACTGCAATTTTGGGGGTGGCCATGAGATGCGTATGTGTTCAATATGAGAGGACTTAATAAGAAACTAAATAGTCATATTTTCCACTTTTGGCGGACTTTCTCTTAAGCAAACTCAACAATGCCTTAGACCTTAGTCGAATAAATTTCTCTTTATCGCCTAAGTTGCCAATCGGTTTCTTATGGTTGAATGTGTAATTAGGGGTACTGAGTTGCTTTTGGTGTTATTTTCAGCTCAGAAATTATGGTGTTTATCTTAAGGTTTTATTGCTACATTAATATGTCAGTTTGAAACTCTTTTATGCTAGTTTGATATCTCTAGTCATTGTAGTAATAAATATATAATGCAAGCAGTTTTGATATGTATTACTATAACGGCATAGTCCCAAAAGAGAAGTGGTTTACAAAGGGTTTGTTCATAATGTAATGGCAATAAGCATTCCAAAATGCTTCATCATCATACGTAAATTTTAAAAAATACGAAAATCATCAAACAAACCTGCCACTCCGTGATATCAAGATGGCTGTCAGGATTAAATTTCCTAACAGCGATGGAAACCCCTACACGGACCTTTGATGGTGAGTATGTTACACTGTCTACCCACCCTTTAAAGATGCTCCAAAAATGACCGTCCCCAAGCCTGGTGTTAGCCTCAAAGTTTCTTGTGGCCTTTTTAAGCTCAGAATAATTGAACTTTTTTAGGTTTTCCGTAACAGCTACTGTACTAGAAGAGGAGGTGGTGCCACTAGTGTCACCACCACCTGTGGATGCGTGCTTATTAGATGGCTTTACAATACAGTTTCCCATGACACAGATACGAGAAAGGTGATGAAAAAGAGATGATGAATTGATGATATAGATGAAATTGTGCACGTCTAATATAGAGCTTAACACGAGATGGGGTTCCGCTTTCAGAACATGTGACACCTATGGACACAGCAATGACGTTGAATGGATCTTCAGCACAAGAACGAAAAAAATATATAATTTTTGGAATCTTCAGAACTCGTTGCCTTATATTTTTTGGTTTTAATGTTTCTATTGCTAATGTTTTGAGACTCCCTTTATTTATAACCAATAAAAGAAGAATCGCTGCCATGTCTGTGAGACGCGTTTTTCCATTATGGCGAATGTACATGTGGGTCGTTGCTATTCAACAACATACTGCGTTCATAGTAACTCAATTTATTTGTACATTTAGAAAAGTACTCAAGCGACCTGATACACATGGAGTATTGTGGTTTTTGTCGGAATTTTGTATCCATTACTATTTTTGTTGGTATAAGTACTTGGAAGTTTTTGTTCAATGTCTCACTTTTTTTTTAGTACTTTTGTTGTTGGCCGTGCTGTTAAAATTTAAAAAAATTGAAGTGCCATTCAATGAAGAAAACCAGACACAATTTCATCGATCTTTCAAAATATCCAACAGAATCTAGTGTTTCTTGTTTCGATTTGTAAGGTGTAATGATCTAGCATTCGTGTTTATCATTAATCTTCTCAAATTCGTTGCTTAATCACTTGTTCTTTGGATTTTTTCCCCCCCCCCGCCCCTGTAGGCGGGTTGCTCCCATCGGCCGTTAAGCAAATTTAATCTCCTGACAGCCACTTGGGGATATCACGGGGAGTGGCCAGGTTTGTTTTTATGATTGTTCGTATTTTTTAAAAATTTACGTATTGGAATGATGAAGCCATTTTGGAAATGCTTATTGCCATTACATTATGAAAAAAACCCTTGGTAAACCACTTCTCTGTTTGGGACTTATGCCGTATAGCTAATACAATCAAAAACTGGCTTGCGATTATATATTTATTACTACAATGACGTAGAGATCATCAAAACCTGAGCCATAAAAGAGTTTTCAAACTCGGACATCATTATGTAGCCAATAAAACTTAAAGGATAAACACCATAATTTTCTGAGGCTGAAAAGATAACACCAAAAGCAACTTCAGTACCCCCTAATTACACATGTCAACCATAAGAAACGGATTGGCAAACTTTAGGCCGATAAAGAGAAATTTATTCGATAAGGTCTAAGCGCATTGTTGAGTTTGCTTAAGGAGAAAGTCGCCAAAAGTGTCGGAAGAATATGACTATTTAGTTTCTTATTAAGTCCTCTCATCTTGAACACATACGCATCTCATGGCCACCCCAAAAATTCTGCCAGGTAGATACAGGGATTGAACTTAATTAGATCTCCCCAGGGGTGGGAGAGATCCATGTCCCCACTAACCTACATTTGGGTTTATGTGTGGCCGACCTTCGCTATAATTGCATAAAGTCTTATGGATAATAAACGAAAGCCACAAGGCCTGAAAGTTGTACATTAGATAGTTACATAACCGTTTTATAGTATGGCGCGTATAGAAGTTAGTTTAGTTATTAGTTCAGAATTCGGTTACAACCGAAGGGTCGGATGGATGGTTCACTCGCAACCTTTCATATGGCCTAGGTGATTAGTAGTCATGTTACAGTTAATGTTTTCGGTGCTGTCTCTTTGTACAATGTAACCCACTGTTATATTTGATGAATAAATGAATCAAATTCCTTGTTCAAATCTTGTGCCTTGTTCTGAATCTCGATTGCTGAAAATAAACCTGTGAAAACGACTTCTACATTGGGGGTATCCAAGAGCCAGAAGGTCAAACCTGGGAAACACAAATCAGGAGGACAAAGGTTTGGCAAGCATTACCAAGATGTGATTTCAGGTTTTTGATCAAGGAGCGATCAAGAGACCGAGAAGGAAAGCACCAAGGATTGATTGGGGGAAGATATGGTGCCCACGATCAGAACCAACGATATTGCCGAGATGCAACGCACTTCAATCCAACAAGAGATTGAATTGAAACAAAACCGTTTGTGATGACACCAAACGTTGGATGGGAGTTTGTTGTGATCTTTTGAAAACGCCGACAAAACCCAAAAACAAGGAAGCAAGAGCAATATTGGTTGGAACCCCCTGTTGGCCACTGAAATAGTGTGACACAAAGAAGGGAAGACTACTTGCACACATAGGCATGGAACAAGAGTAGATGCTGTTTGAAGCAAGGAAGAAAGAACAACGTTGTAGGAAACTTGTAGGTTTGTGTTGGCTTGATCTTGAACGCCGACAGAAAGAACAAAGAAACCTTTGTTGGCATTCAATACATACAACAAAACCAAGACCTCTTTGTCGCGACAAAAGGTGGGAGAAGAAGACGTTCATAAGAACAAACGTTGACACCAAACGTTGACCTCTTTGTTGCGACCAAAGGTGGAGAAGAAGACCAAAGTTTGAATATAACGCAAAACATTGGGTAGGAAAGAGACGTTGCTTTGGATTTAGAAAAAGGTTATACAAATTAGAAAAGCAAATCGGAGGATTGTGGCTGTCAAGAGCAAAGCACAAACCCAAGCCCTACACGTTCTCTGTCAATACAAAGCGAACGTTGTCTTCTCTCAGCCTCAACAGCATCTGTCTCATGCGAATACTCTGAATTCCATGCGCGTTAATGACTATCTACCCTTTGTCTTCGCTATAATGGAGCACGTTTCATGCCAACCAGTTCAACAATATTTCTCTCCTTCATGTCGCTCAAAAACAGCCACAAGAACTCCATTCAACTTGTTTTTTCACCGTATGTTGGAGCCATCCATTGTAGTTTCTTTTTTTTAGAGTACGGAGTATGTGGAACAACAGGAAGCGAATATCTGTTGGGACACTATTGCGTGGACAAGTCTAACGAGACACAGGACCAATGGCAACCTCAAGTCATAACGCTCATCCACTTAGCTCTCTCGGCTCTCTTACTCTCACTCGAACGTAGTAGAAGAAAAACAACAACCTTTGGTCTTCTTCTCTCGGGACTAACAAAAAACTCTAGAATCGAAGGGCATTATTTCGACTATTGTCGCTAATCTCACCCCTCAGGATCTGTAGAAACTGGATTAAACACCACACAAAACAACAAAGATCTCTGTGCTTCTTGACCTAACAGTATTAGAAAACCGGTTGAGAGTTTCCTCTACTGTGGTAAATCTACAATACAAAGCAGAAGCAAACGACACAAGAAAAAGTGACGACACATGTAATGCACACACAACTCTTCATGTGAATATATTACACAATTTTGACCCAATAACACATAAGGGAAAAACACCACCGAGACAACGATGTAAAAACCGAAACAACATACAAACACACTGTCATGGAGACACGGAAGAAGGAAAGAAAGAGACGCGGGAGAAGATGAAGACTCGAAGAACAAGACCTTAAACAATTGGGGGAAAATTGTTGGCACCTTATAATATAATTGACAATTAAAAGTCTTTGCAATGGACGTAATAAACGAAAGCCAAAGGGCTGAAGTTGCTACATGGTAAACCATCTAAGAACTCTGAGTTTGTAATCCAGAATTAAACACGTTCTGTTATAACTTAAGTAACTCTACTCTATCGTGCGGTTATCTAGAAGTTAGTTAAACACGTCCTAATTAGTCAATCTAACAGAACTCAGACTGGTATCATTAATTCCGATAGGGTCCTATCTAGAATTACGATATCATCTCCCGACGCCCCTTTAGCTTATGTCCTATATCCATACAAGACTTATCAATATAAAGGCCAACACATAAACCCAAAATGTATTATGGACATGGACTCTCCACTGAGATCTAATTATATGAGAAGTCAATGTCCCTGTATACTGCCAATTGGTTGACCCTCTTGAAGCTGTCTTATTGTGTTACCAAATTAATGTACATCTGTGATGTCCTTTATATGCATGACAAATGCGTATAAACCCCAACTAGGTCATATATTCCACTATGAGTCTGAAATCTAAATTGACTCATATCTCGCCTAGCAAACATCCCTCTCTCTGATGCCGTCGTTCTCTGATAAGTATCTCTGATATGTCAAAGAATTAAAATTATCCTGCGAATAAATCAGCTGTAATTGCGTTCCAATCGCTATAATTTAATATACATGCAATGTTATGCACTCTTTAATTTCAGCTCAGAAAAATTTAATAAACGTAGCCTTGACTGTACCAATAGGTATTACAAATTATAAATCCTAGGTTCTTGTAGCAATCTACATAAAATATGTCATTTGTATGGAAAAATCTTCTTGGAGACTATTATGAGACAACTCCTACTAATCTTGTTCTAAACTCATTGGATAATTCTAAAGTGAAAAGATCAAGGCAAATTTGTTCTTGTATAATTATAGATCAAACAATATATGCTCAAAGGAAGTCTTGAATAAATCGATCTTTTTTCACGTAATGTAAGACACGCCGTTCACTAGGTCCCTCAAAAAGTACTATGTGAAATCTATATTAGGTATATAAAAACATAATTAAGGACAGTGATCAGTCCACAAATTAAACTTGCACTGATCATTCTATATATCTTTGAAAAATAACTATTTTATGCAAGAAGAAGATCGATCAATAGAACAAATCCACCCTCTCTCCGTCTGTGGATACAAAGACCAGATGACAAGAATAATTAAAGTCCTCACTTGAATGACCACCTGAGTACCATATCTCCTGCATGCTATACACACACAGAACCATGCTGATGTGATAATCATTTCTATAGCTCGTTTCTCTCTCGACGCCTTCATAAAAAAGATCCCAAATAATATTTATCTACGCACTACTGAGCCTAGTAAGTGAAATACAAAGTCTCATTACTTCTATATTAAACAGACTCTGCACAAATAACAATTAAGAACTGAATAATCTTCTGATTGCTTGACAATTATTGACATGAAGACTAGTTCACAAATGATGCAAAGCTTCAAATCCTATTAGGATGCATTCCACCCCAACCAAAGCAGCATTTAATTTAGTGCGTATGACGCAACATAGCATGAATGAACAGTCCCTCAACTGAACAACTCAGCACCCGAAGGAAATATAGGTATAAAACACAAGTAGGTTAGGATCATTCAATGCAGTCGTTAGATATATTAAGTGAATCAATGTCTTTGAGTCGGCAGGAACGACTCAAATATAGAGCATACACACGGATTTACCGGCGTTCTAGTCTCATCGACAGAGTGCACACGCACACCAACACGCACTATTGCTTTGTGTGCAAAGCAAACGACATATTCAGTATGAATAACGCACTATCAATGTACTACACTACAAAAAAACTAATTGACTGATGTGCAACAAAAAGCATCTTCTTAAATCTTTCTCTAATCTTGTTGTTTCCTTTTTATTATCCTTTGTATATATCTAACTTGTTAGTACCATGGACAATATTTGATTTTCATCTAGATACCACAAGAAACTGCTAATGTTGATGGACATCCTCTCTTAGGTGTTCTAACCAATAAAAGAAGAATCGTATGACCATGTCTTGAAGACCGTTTTTCCATTATGCGGAATTACCCATTGGTCGTTGCATTCAACAACATACTGCTATTCATAGTTAACTTCAAATATTATATGTTCTACCGACTTAAAATAAGTATCTCGAGACGACCTGGATACACTATGGAATATGGCATCTATTGTAATTTAAGTATCCAGAAATATACCTAATTGGATAAACGAATCATCAATCCACTAATAAAAGATCTGTATGAATTCCTGATCTAAATACAGGTCAATAAAATCTTACGTGAATCACACCTCAAAAAAACGATTACATCAAACACACAGATTCAATAGGTTGTGACCATTGTCCTTAGATAAAAAATACATAAATGGGTCGACCGCTGATCAACTGACTCGTAACGCTCCATGCAGACGGCACATGTACCATTGATAGACATGGCAGTTAACTGATACAGCGAAAAAAAATTGTAAAAAACCCTTTACCAATATACTATAATGGACCACACGATTAGAAAAACAACTATCCACAAATTTACCAACGCGAAAGCAAACAAAAATTGGCAGCAGCGTATCAAAAAAACGAGCGTGCGTTGCCTTGAGAAGAAAACCCAAGAAATCGACTTCAAGAGAGAAACTATGGTGTCCGTGCATATCAATTACAATAGAAGATTCTTAGTGATACAATCAAACAACATTAAGTGAATCTATGACTAAGAGTGTAGGTCAATGCTACAAGAGAAACAGTCATAGTACAACAACAAACACTATATAAGAAATATTATATTTTGACTCAATTCAAAGTGAAGATTGTTAATAAAGTCACAGATTATAAAGAATAGTCACTACAATAAATATCGTCGAGATATGCAATAACTTTAGTAATAACCATATTTCAGTAGTAAAATAAGATAAACAAAAAAACAAAACAAACAACCCCAAAATATAGGATGGCAACGGCGCGAGAATTAAAATACCCAAAAACTCGTCAAGAAATACACAAAACATCCCACATAACCCAGTGGGTACCAATCTCAACCACCGTGATGGTGTAAAGGATAACCGTCATATACTATACTATCCAACGCGGTGCAAGTACGTCTCGGGATATACACAACCAATTATGAAACCACAACAAAAGCTGGTGATAGGTTGGTGATTTAAAAAAGAGGTGCCAACATGAAAAATAACGCAATTCGTCGAAAGTAAACCCGTCACAGAAGCTCTACGTTCTTTCTAAATACACCATCGGAATACACTAATTAAAAAAAGCCGAACCCCCAAACCCGCCACACAAACACAACAAACCCATATTTTTTTTTTAATATAACAACACAAGACATAAATACAATTGATAAATAATTACTATAAAATAATTATCATGTCAAATTATCAAACATCGGATATATTCAATATAAGTCTCCTAAAAACCATTAAAAACGTAACCCACATTAAAACTAGTCCTTTTTATGAGATCCAAATACGAACCGGATAAATGAACATCAAAGTCCAAGATACAAAAAAAACAACTTATATACTTAACATCTCAATCTCAGCCAAGATAGTCTATACTTGGTCTTGCGATTTTAATGCACAATAACACTAGTCTTGGGCAACAATTCATAAGTAACAAAGGAAAATTTATACTTTATTTGTATATTAACAGCATATCATAAAACACGGGCCGACAACAAAAAGTAGTAAATAAAGTGAGTAACATAGACACAAAAAAAAAAACTCCAAAGACATATACACATAACAAAAAAATAAAAGTAATGGATACAAAATTTCGACAAAAGACCAAAAGACTATACTCCATAGTGCACAACAATAAAAAACGTGAACACGGACAGATAGATGTAAACTTTCCAATAAAACCTACACACAACAAAAATTAAGTTGCCGTTATGAAGAGGTAACCTGAAAATTAACACAGAGAACAACTCTTTACTCTGTCATCTGCATAAACTGTAGTCTGCTAAACAATGCCCTCGCTAATTTGCACATACTTGAGTGAACATATGTGATCAAGTTTAAACTCAGGTCACTGTGCCATGCACAATACTATAGGGTCAACTACCCATACCAGCACTCTATTTGATGATCATCAGACATCCAAAACACTGACAAAGCAAAACAACACCCATCTACCTAATACTCCACTAACACACGGCTAGTTGATAACTAACTCAATCTATCGTATAACAACATAGGAAACATGTATAAAAAACTGGGAAAGTGATAGAGTACGTGGTAAAATAACCCGTGATACTATTCTCGAAATATAGATGTTGATGATCAACATACTCTACAGATTATGCGCAAGTAACATGAACTCTATAAATGCATAGGCATATTACACCAGAAACTCCTCAACTGGATAATTCAGAGCGGAAGAACAACACATAGTTCATACATGCCACACGAGAACAACATAAAGCAAAATACCACAAAGTTATTTTTGTTTGTTATATCCGGAGAATAGATCAGAATCTGGTGTAATACCCAACATAAAGTTGGTTACATTCGGTTAAAAGTGGTTAAAATCGGGGGTCGCAGGAAGGGTCATAACCATTATTCGTGTTAAAGATTAGGGATGGCGACGGGCGGAGAAAAAATCCATAACCGCGAGTTACCGCACCGTTGATGGTTAGTCAAACCCATATTTTTACCACGGGTAGGTCGGTGGGTTAAAAATTGAACCCACTAGGGGTGGATGGGTTGTGACGGGTAATGTATACTCATCGTGGGTAATACCCAGTCACAATCATTTTTAAATGCCCTCGGATTATACATTTAAAAAAGGTGTTAACCCCCTTTTTTTAATTAAACTTACAATTTATTATATTACTTAAATATTTGTTATTATTAGGTAGATATATTTAATGTCATCTAAACCTATTAAAAAACATAGCATACTAAACATCTTTTTGCAGAACCAAATAAGAAGGATATGAATCATCAAAGTATCCAAATAAGTACTTAACATCTCAATTTCAAAGCCAAGTTAGTCTATACTTGGGTCTTTGCGATTTTAATGCAACCCAAACTCAACACATAGTCATGCAGCAAACCACACTCCAACATCATACAAATCAAAAAGTAGAATTATTACTTTTATTGTAAGTATTAATGTTATTAATAATATATATAATTAGTGGATAATGCACACTAAAATTGTGAATGCATTATTATCCTCCCTCTCCTNTTCCTAACAGCGATGGAAACCCCTACACGGACCTTTGATGGTGAGTATGTTACACTGTCTACCCACCCTTTAAAGATGCTCCAAAAATGACCGTCCCCAAGCCTGGTGTTAGCCTCAAAGTTTCTTGTGGCCTTTTTAAGCTCAGAATAATTGAACTTTTTTAGGTTTTCCGTAACAGCTACTGTACTAGAAGAGGAGGTGGTGCCACTAGTGTCACCACCACCTGTGGATGCGTGCTTATTAGATGGCTTTACAATACAGTTTCCCATGACACAGATACGAGAAAGGTGATGAAAAAGAGATGATGAATTGGTGATATAGATGAAATTGTGCACGTCTAATATAGAGCTTAACACGAGATGGGGTTCCGCTTTCAGAACATGTGACACCTATGGACACAGCAATGACGTTGAATGGATCTTCAGCACAAGAACGAAAAAAATATATAATTTTTGGAATCTTCAGAACTCGTTGCCTTATATTTTTTGGTTTCAATGTTTCTATTGCTAATGTTTTGAGACTCCCTTTATTTATAACCAATAAAAGAAGAATCGCTGCCATGTCTGTGAGACGCGTTTTTCCATTATGGCGAATGTACATGTGGGTCGTTGCTATTCAACAACATACTGCGTTCATAGTAACTCAATTTATTTGTACATTTAGAAAAGTACTCAAGCGACCTGATACACATGGAGTATTGTGGTTTTTGTCGGAATTTTGTATCCATTACTATTTTTGTTGGTATAAGTACTTGGAAATTTTTGTTCAATGTCTCACTTTTTTTTTAGTACTTTTGTTGTTGGCCGTGCTGTTAAAATTTAAAAAAATTGAAGTGCCATTCAATGAAGAAAACCAGACACAATTTCAAAGTTTCCATTCTTTCTAATTGTAAAACAATGTCTCTGGTGTGACATGACATCTAACAAGTTCTTGTCTTTACTCTTTATTTTGAAAGTATTTTGTTTAAGTTCATGTGATGTGGTTATTACTGTTTACTTGCTGAGTTACGGTGACATGATTCTTTTTAAAACCACAAAATGATCCACTTTACTTGAAGAAATACATATCATGATATGGTATGGTGATCAATTATTTTGCGCAAGTATAGATGATAATTATAAGGTGAAGGTATGCTAAATTATGTAATCAACTAATAACATAAGCATGTTTGGGAGAAGTAACTCAAGTAAGTGTATTGTTGAAGAAATATGTCCTGACTAACTTATTGATAAGCAATATATAGAAAGAAAACTAAAAAGTTTCTTATTGATTGATTTACAAGTTACAACCCCCAAATAACTTACTATCATATTAATCTTCTGTTTGCTTTAAGATAAGTTTGTGACTAAGGTTTTAATGTTACAGTCCTTGCACATGGATATTGATAATCTACTCGTATTTGATATGGAGACGGTAAATAAGCTAGCTACATAACACAAAACTGCCCGAAATTAAAGTAAGTAAATTTATATTAGGGAAAAAAGCCACGTATGATGTAAGTTTGTAGATTATCATTTTCAACTGAAAGTCAAATTGGTAAGATGTGTTATGTGAAAAGCATGGTATTGTAGACTTTTTTTTGTTTGTTAAAGGATTACATCAAACACAAGACAAACTTTATGTTATATTTCAAACATTTTTATGCACATTTTGAAACAAAAAATAATAGTGACTAAAGGTAAGGTAATTTTTTGTTGACCGATAATAACTCAAAAGTCTATATATTATAATTTGAACCAAGAAAATGAGATGATCTGATGACTTGTGATATTGTCATGAAAACTGTGAGATATATATGACCAAATAGAAATGTAGATGGTATGGTGAGTAGTTGTAGGAGAAGAATAAATATGCATTAATGCATCAACAATGAGTTTGGAAGTAAACTTGTACTACGTAATAAGTAATTTTATTGGCAAAATTGCAAAGTTGACTTATAATTGTATATAACAAATTTCGTGATTCTATGTATACTTATTTTTTACATCCTGCATATTTTTAACTATCTTAATAGTTTTATATCTTGCGTATTTTTAACTATCTTAGTAGTCTATTTTACTACTTTACATTACAGAATGTTATCGTGGTCATTTTTACACTCGTAGGCCGTGCTTCGCACAACCTTAAAACTTCACTAGTATTCTCTTATAATAACATAACATGTACAAATGTACTTGAAATAGGTTAAAAACGTATATTGTCTCCCATTATATATCATCTTAACATGAACCATGGTTATTACTAAAGTTATGTATCAGAACGACATTATTTGTGTATCTTAAAACGAAATTTATACATCTCACTGGATTGTCAAATAATATCTTATTAGTACACTGTCTCTTGTAGCATGCATATGACCACACCTTCAATTCACTTAGAGCAAGTGCAGTGGTAACGTGATTGAAGGCGTTAAGGCCATATATATTAACGCGCGTCAACCTGCTTTAGTCGATGTGTGCAGTCGCGTTAAGGCCGCGTTAACGTGGCAAGTTATTACACTAACGCACAATAAAAATAAAAAAAAAAAAAAAAAAAAAAAAAAAAAAAAAATTCTTTTACCCCCCTCTAACGTATATAAATATATCCGTTGGGTTTGAAAAAAAAATTCATTTGCACCCCTACATTAATTCAAACGGCTAGTTTTGTATTTTCAAAAAAAAAAAAAAATCAAATCATATAAACACAACTATAAATACCAACTAAACACATATGAAGTGTACGTCTGCAATATGTCAATTGGCGTACGACACCGCCCCAGATGCGTTCGATGAGTATCTGCAAATGGGTGAGACTACTTTACGTCTTTGTCTTGATAATTTTAACATGTGTGTTATGGATTTGTTTATGCATGAGTTTTTAAGAACACCAACATGGTCCGACATTAAACGTATTTACGAATTGCATGAACATCAACATGATTTTCCGGGTATGCTTGGTAGCATTGATTGCATGCATTGGGCGTGGAAAAATTGTCCGGTGGCTTGGCAGAGGCAATTACGTAGGGGTGATAAAAGATACCCAACGTTAATGCTTGAAGCTGTTGCTTCACAAGATTTGTGGATTTGGCATGCATTTTTTGGTATGGCAAGGGCAAATAATAATATTAATGTTTTAGATAACTCTAACTTGTTCGACAACATTCTTGCTAACGAATCCCCAAGGGCACCCTACATGGTAAATGGAAGAAGGTATGAACATGGGTATTACTTAGCTGACGGAATTTACCCGCAGTGGACAACTTTCGTCAAATCCTTCTCGACAACGACTGACGAGAAAAATAGTTATTTTAAAAGGAAGCAAGAAAGTGCACGAAAGGATATCGAACGTGCTTTTGATGTGCTACAAGGACGTTGGGGTATACTACAACAACCGGCACGTGCATGGGAAATTGTCAAGATACAACGAATCATGTATACCTTCATTATTTTGCATAACATAATTCTAAAAGATCAAAAGTTTACACTGGGTATGGCAGAATGTGGGTGGGTCCGGCACCAAATTTGAGTCAACAAAGGTGGATCGACAGGTGTGATACGCAGAGGCGCAAGACAAGGGAAATGCGCGACGCAGGAATGCATACTCAACTCCAACGAGACCTTATGGAGCATGTTTGGCAGAAACGTCGTTAACGCCAACAACAACATGAANTTATTTTGCATAACATAATTCTAAAAGATCAAAAGTTTACACTGGGTATGGCAGAATGTGGGTGGGTCCGGCACCAAATTTGAGTCAACAAAGGTGGATCGACAGGTGTGATACGCAGAGGCGCAAGACAAGGGAAATGCGCGACGCAGGAATGCATACTCAACTCCAACGAGACCTTATGGAGCATGTTTGGCAGAAACGTCGTTAACGCCAACAACAACATGAAGAAGAATATTCCAAAGACGATGCAAAAATAGTTGTAATTCGTATGATTTAATTTCCTATGTTTCGGTTTTTTTCTTAATCGTTGTTCTTGTTATTTTAAGTTTTTTTATATTTCGTACTGTAATGTTTAAGTTTTAATGTTATGTGGTTTATTAAATGAAATTGTTGGTTTTAGTTTAGGAGTGAATTTGAAAATAGTTGAGTTAAAGCTGAGTTAAGGTTAAAGCTGACGTGACGCTGACGTGACACTGAGTTAAGTTATAACCTGTGTTACCATTGTGCGTGCTCTTAGGATGTTAGTTCACCAATCTCTCGTAATATAACCACAACTTCTTCCATTGAAGGTCGTTTTCTAGGATCATCTTCAAGGCAACGCACGATAACCTTTGCCAATTTCTGTGCTCCTTTAACTGGGTAATTATTTTCTAATCGTGGGTCCACTATAATAGTAAGTTTACATTTTCTTCTCGTAGTGCAGGTAGCCCAGTCNATAATTTTAACATGTGTGTTATGGATTTGTTTATGCATGAGTTTTTAAGAACACCAACATGGTCCGCTATCAAACGTTGCCCATTGCTACGGTCAGTTAAACGTCGACCCATTAATACTTCTAGCAATACCACACCAAAACTGTAGACATCGTTAGTGGCACTTAAAACACCTGTAGTCAAATCACAAAACTTCCATCAACGACCTTTATTTATTGACCATGTTCTAACTTAATTACATATGAGGCGTGATAGAACCACACAAAATGGTCCACAAAATGATGTGGTAGTGTTTGATTGGCACAATAAAAAACAATAAAAAAGAAAATGCATGAGAAACAGCGAATAAAACACTGCCACATCATTTTGTGAAATTGTTTTGTGGACATTTTGTGTGATTCTATCACCCCTCATTACATATACACACTGATAAAAGCTGAAGATCGAAATATATAGTTTAGTCGAAATATGGTTCTTGTCGTGCTTAAAAATCAAAATATTTATGGTACTCAAAAAGTAGTTATACAAAGGATAATAAATAAAAATTAAGTCTGTTATTGTGCCACATCATTAGTTGATGTAAAATTGTGTGTCGTGAATAGTTTTACACCAAAATGGTGTCTTGGCGTGTGCATGCAACTACATAAAACATAGTTTCCTCAAACATGATATTGAGATTGAACATGAAGAACTAACCAGTCGCTATAAATTCTGGAGAATACTGTCCTATTTGGAGATAAACTGGCTTAATACTTAGCTTTGTGAATCCAAAATCTGCAAGCTTTGCGTTAAAATCCTATAAAAAATTCCAACGTCAGAAGATGTTTTCTTCTAATATTTGTTCGAATTGTTATGATATTTAGAATTTTCTCTTACTTCATCTAACAAAAAGTTTGAGGTGTTAAAGCCTAAGTAAAAACCATCTGGTTTCTGGGCATGCAAAAATGCAAGGCCACAACCTGCATCAATGGCTATTTTTATTCTTGTACTCCACGGAAGTGATTCTACACCTTCTGCATAAATTTCAAATAAAATCATCAAATAATTAACTCTACTTTTCTTTTTTCTTTTTTTTCTTTTTTTTTTTTTTTTTTTTTTTTTTTTTTTTTCGTAAAAGAAGGATTTCGCATAGTTAAAAGAATTGAGTGCTTACTTCTGAAAAGATGATTTTCAAGACTACCTTTTTGCATATATTCATCTACAAGAACAAAATTACCATCTTCCTTGCAATATCCAACGAGTTAAACAAGATTTGGGTGCCTCAAATTTGCTACAAAATTTACTAGTGCCTGCATAAAAATGGATTTGCGCAACCTTTTAGTCAAGTCTACGTTTAATAGTTTTATACATGCATAACCCCATATGGTAGTTAAG
>LBNU01033381.1:0-11962 GCA_014162995.1 Artemisia annua
TATTTTGTGTGACAAAATATTACAAAAGGCCACACAAACATAAAATTCATGTGACCATTGGATGATCAATAGTCACACAAAATACACATTTCTTCACTTTAAACAGCATATGGTCACACTTATTAACACTTTTGGCCACTGTTTGATTAATGGTATGTGACTAAATACCCAAAACAAACATGCTTTGTGGGACTAAATATTACAAAAGGCCACACAAACATAAAATTCACGTGGCCATTGGATGATCAATAGTCACACAAAATACACATGTCTTCACTTTAAACAGCATATGGTCACACTTATTTACACTTTTGGCCACTTTGTGTTAAATTGTATGTGACTAACTCTAAAAAACAACACCCATTGTGTGACTAAATCATCACAAACGTCACATTTATTGTATATTCATGTGGCCACATGACGGGAAATAGTCACACAAAATACACATTTACTTGAATATATCATCTCAAATGTCACATATATTATATATTTATGTGGCCAAAAGACGAACAATAGTCACTCTCAAAAAACATTCGTGTGACTATAAGTTGTTTACGGTCACTGATAATGACTAATCCAACAAAACTTGTGCCTAATTTGTCACACATATTCGGGGTTTTGGTTACTCTTTTTCGATGGAAAAGGCCACGAACTCAACAATGTGACCATATGCCACCTACGGTGGCGGGACCTTTTGTCACACATGACGAAAAAAACGTGCGTGACTATATGCATATCGTCACACATTTTTGGCGTGACCAACAGAACTTTTTGTACCAGTGTTAAGGAGGCTTAACTCACCTTTAAGAAGTTGCTGGCCATATTTGGTTGGTTCATACTTCGATGCAGGAGGATGGCTTGCATTTTCATCAGTACCTGATAGCTCAAAGGTCTCTATCTATTGTGATCTTCTTGCCTTGTTCACAGAAACACATAATTAACTTGCAGTAGCCCACAACCCAAGATTAACGGTGCTCCCATCTACCACCACATTTGCACGAAATCGTCAAAAACCCTTGGCGCATAATCCTGTTATCAGAATACATTCAAATACAGTAACAAAATTCACTTATTAAGTCATCTGTTTCATGATTTACAACTCCAAAGCCCAAACCATAACATCTACCCTATAAACTTCTTATTAACTACTGTCTACTGCTACATAACCAATCATCTAATTAGATATTTAACCATTTCACAGTCAAATATAATAATTAAACCCTGCTTCATAAGGCCACTTTTCGACTTATTTTCCAGTTTACGAACTTATTTTCATGTTTAATGAGACTATTTCTCATCGATCCCTCACGACCATGATAAAAACAAATACACAGTTAACACGCTGTAAAACTGTCCATGGTTATATGTTATGCTGACTTTACATTGCACTCAAGAAAAGAAAATACCTTTCTGATTATCGGACTCAGAATAGGACCCATGGTTACTGAGCCTTTATATCAAACCAGTTGCAGCAGTGTGTTTTGCATCTTTCCCTTGCCCACTTTCTACTTCTTCACGACCTTCTCTCTCGATATCCCTAACCTACATTCCATTATAAACTCAAATGTCCAAAAACACACTTCGATTTTGTATGAAACTATCTTCATTCGACACACTCACCTCAGTTTCTGAAATAATTTCCAAACCAACCTAAGCCGCAGTCGGCCTGCACTGAGAATTGCAACAAAATCATTTGGTTTCATAAGATTTTTAAATAACTATGACAACTAATAATCATATAACAATAATATGAACAAAAAAAATACCAACTTTACCAATCTGTCTAAAATTCCTTAAGTTTGTAAGAAAATCTGGATATAAACGGAAACTATATCATCAAACTAATGGACCCTCGTAGCTCCGAACCTCAAAAAATTCACACCTGCAAAAGCAAAAACCCGCATATGAAAAAGTTTCAATCTTTTAGGACATAATTATTTGAAATTAAAAGTCAATAGAAGTAAAACTTATGAGACTACATACCCTTTTGAGTTTATCATTTTTTTCTTGCATTCCACCTATTTTCACCTTGAAATAGTCTACCAACTGTAACATAAATTAGGTCAGAACATTAACAACAAATGAATGAAGAATAAAATAAACCTTGCATAAAAAACATGTATCATTATTGATTCTTCCCTTTAGTCTTCAATCTTCCACAAATATCCCCACTGTCCAAGATAAAATCAATTATTTATAAAATTATAACTTTCTATTTCATTTATAAAATTGTAACTTAAAGTTGTACCTGCTTACAGTGAACGAATATCTATATCTTGATATGCACCGCCAACATATGAATCTGCAAAATCAGTAAGCATTTGTAAATAATCACTTTCGAGTAATTAACAGTCAAGACTCAAGAGCACAACAAATCATATCAATAACTATTAGTCGAAGACGACGTAAGATCCGAAAAAGAGGAGCATACCGACGTTCCAGAACACCGAACTCTGTGGAAAACTGTGGAAATTTGTTTGGTAGATGGATAAAGGCGGTTTGCTAAAAAAAATGGATAAAGGCGGTGGAATGTATTATCCATAAATCTGGATAAAGCACAGTCGTTAACAAACATGATGTGTTTGGGCCACATCCAACCCACTGATGGGCTCCGTATATAATGGTATTTTAATAGCTTCGGAAAACGCTTCCTCCACAAATGTACTATATAGATAATAGATCACACATTTAAAGCAAAAAATAAGGTACCGCCTAGATTGTGTTTGTTTTGTTTCATTATTTTTATATCTCAAAAATGCTTTGTGAATATCAACTTTAATTAATAGTTTACTTTATGGTTATTTGTAAATATATCTTCTCATATATTTTCATAAGAGGACCATAAATAGCAGGGAGTATAGGGAAAAAATGCAACTTTTACTCACTTCGTTAAATAAGTTGTACTTTTTAAATTTCTAACGACTTGTAAAAATAAATATAGACTTCTTTGGGCCGTGCTTAGCGCGTCAAAAGAACATACCTAGTATTCTCTATATATACTAATTAGCTTGAGGCAGCTCAAAACCAATATTTTACTATATTTTCCTGGGCTAACTTTTAGTCCACAAATTAAATTGGTATTGCAGGCCCATCAGTTTTGTTTATCATTTTTTTTTGTTTCCTTTTCAACTTAAACCTTGAAGCTATACCATGTTAGGGTATCTCTAATACCACACGAGGTTACTGTGGAAACTAGGTACTTCAGGCCCATCAGTTATTTTTTTTTTGTGACCGCGAAAAAAAAAAAAAAAAAAAAAAAAAAAAAAAAAAAAAAAAAAAAGATCCACACGAGGTTAGGGTTTTTAAACCATTTTTAACGAAAAAGGGTGTGGGGAGGCGCATGAGCGTGTTTTACCGTTGGTGATAAAGGTGGGAAGGTTGCGGTGGTGGTGACAAAAGATGGTGGCGGCGCGTTAGAGTGCTATGATGGGAGCTCGAACTTCACAAGCTCCAGAAATGATAAGAGGGACCCGATCTATCGAATCGACTAAGAAAAGGGGTCGCCGGAAAATTTCCGGTGACGGCGGCGCCGGAAACTGCTTGTGTTGCCGGAATTTCTGTAGAAACCGGCAAGTAGAGAGAGAGAAAGAGTGTGGGTGTGTGTGTTTTTTTTAAATATAAAATGAAATAAAAAAAATGGTTTATATATAAAATTCGGAGGGTGTGAAATGCAAATTGAAATGTGAGGGTGCGGATTGAAACTTAGAGGCGGGGGGGGTGTAAGTGTCAATTTTGGCTAAACTTTTCACAAAATCACTCCGCGGCTCATTTTGTAAAACCCTAAAGTTCGGATTCCTAATTTTACATCTATTTTTGAATTTTCCCCTACGTTCGTAATAAATTGAATTTAACCCTAAGCTAGATATCAAGTACATTAAATAAATTAAAATTAAATAACCTAAGTTTATACTTAACGAGGCATGCAGAACCCGTGTTATGCACGGGCTAAGAATCTAATTGTTAATTATGTATTCTTTCTGTATATTGGCGAGTGTATACTTAAAAGTGTTTGATGTTGTTTTGGTTTTGTGGTATTGTATTTTATATATGGACTTTTGGTTATTAAGTTGTGATGGTTTTATTTCTTTTAGCCTATTACTTATTTGCATGATAAAAAAAATGACTTTGTTTCTTTTGGTCTATTACTTAACCCTACAATACTTGTTCATTAGATGGTTTTTGCATGGTAATATGAAGCACACGGTGTCTATCTAATTGGTCATAGTTTAATGTGCGTTAAATATTTTCTTTATTAAGTTTGTAAGTTAAAGTTTGTGTAATAATGTATATATAATAATGCCACATAAACTGTATAAAAATCGTTACAAACCTTTTTAGCTTCATCTCATTTTATTGTACAACTAATTTCATTGAAAATTAACATTGAAGTCTAACTAATATTAATAAATTTTATCAATAAACTCAATTCTAAATAGCTAACTAAATAAATATTAATTAACACACTATTAATAATTCCTAAAACCTTTGGACTCCACTATTATGTCTTAAACTTAATTTTTTTTAATTTACAAATGGGTTTGAGCAAAATTTTTGTATTTTTCTTTTATATTCATTATTCAAGTTGCATGCTTAGATAAACTAATCATGCTAAAAAGTATCATTTAACCATTTAAATGTTGTTTTACATACATGCTCGTGCACATTTTCTTTAGTCAATTCGCACATGTGAGCTACATAAATAGAAAACACACGTAAATTACTTTTATATGAAAATGCATTAAAATAATACATATATCCATATATATTGCATTAGGTTAAATCATCAATTATTCTTGCAACCTTTTAAACTTTATCTCAATCAATAACCGACTTTTAATTCTATACTAATTACTAAATATCATGTGATAAATTCCGGCAAGCCTTGCACTTCCATCTTGATGTTGATGTTTATATACTTTTTATCAAGTTTGCGTCAATGTTTGTATTATAAGTTTTATATATCGGAACATTTACCATTTAGTACTAAATAACTCACGTAAACAATAGATACTTTCGTAGATATTGATGTTAACACATTTTTTGTGGAAAGTAATTAAATATATCAATATAATTCAGATCCGTGCGATGCACAACCTGCATATTTATGTATCATTCTCATTTGTAAACTCAATATATATGGGATCATGCCATAATGCACATCTACAAAACTTATTTTCAATTAAAAAAAGCAGAGATCATACATGAATATACGGCTTGCACACTCATTTCATCTCTAAACATAAGATAACTATAACCATGCTACATATTTAGCTTACCCATAAAAAAGTAATTGGTCCTTTTTTGTTTTGTAACCAATAGTAATCCTTATGATTATTCATCCTCTAGGCTGGTAATATAACCATCAATGACATTGCATATGCAAATAAAATAATGATTTCCTACATAGGGACAAACTCGATGTGCATAAGCTGGTTGAAAACCTTATCTATTTTGTCAAGTGAGTCTGTCATTTGCAGGAACCACCCTTTACTTGCCTCGCCTTCCACATATGTCGGCCAAGACAACCAATCACCAATATTTTTCACTTCATCACCAACAACGTTTTTGCTATATATCGTTAGATTTTCCCCGAGATCAATCTTCTGGTCTCTTTTAGTCCATTTCTTGTCAAACATCTCAGAACCCACATGCTTCTTATCCACATCATTCCACAATGCTAACTGTAAATCCACTACATTTTCTTCATTACTTTGTGATATACGGCTCGCACCAGTAGCACCATCGTTACTATTATCAACCTCCACCCCTACAACATCTCTTCTTAATGTATCCAACAACTGTTTTCCAATTTTTTTAACTGTTTGAATTCATACGTGTTGGCCAAATAAACTCCTTTGGAGAAAATACCAACCATAATTTCTTTAACCAAATGTAGCATTCCTACCATTTTGGCTCTAAACCTGTGATTCCTTGGCAAAGATGATTGCTATATCATGAAATTACATGGTTCAACTCAACACCCCCATCAGGAAGGTTTTCGTTATCTACCATATCATCTTATATACCACTTTTAAATGTAAAAGTAATTGATCGATATATTGAGAGTAGCTTAAATGCAAAGATGATTGCTATTCTTCTTCCATGTAACATCTACAATCAATAAGTGCCTCAATGAATACGTGAACACTTCGTATGCCTCTCAATAAACACACTTGCACTTCGCAAGTAATTGATCAATAAATTGAGAGTAGCTTAATTGCAAAGATGATTGCTATTCTTCTTTCATACTTTATTGCATGGTTATGATTCATTGTATTAGAAGTTTCTCTTAGTTGTTAAAATCACTTTAAAAGCACCCTCCAAATACCCTCCAAATCAGTATAAACACAAATGACATTGTCCTTTAATGATTCCAAAAACAAATAACAAAACTAATTTTTTTTGTTCGACTTTTTAATTTTCTTGAAAAAGTGATTGAGTATAAAAAATTATTGCCTAACAATGACATGGCGTATATGCTTATAACGTGGAAGTTTATTATATGACGAACATTCATTCATACTTTTTTATTTAATAGAGTTTGAATTTTATATTTTAGCATGATCATGATGATAAAAAGGTTAAAAAATATAACTTTCAAATCATGAGATTACAAAATTAAAGCTCAGGTTAATTAATCATCCAACAATTCAGTATATACATATATGGATATCAAAGAGTCAAAAAGATTAAACGCAAACAAAATATTAACATTCAAATCCATCCAACTATTGAGTGTCGCAATGGAATCATCAATAAAATTTATGATAATGAGACTGATTAGAGGATGATTCAGCTTCATATATTGTAGACAACCGAAACCTAAAGGACCGAACAGCCAACCGAGTTTGCCTCGATGAATATATTTGCATTCTATTGGTTGAGCATGATTTCGACACTCCTAAGCTCGAAGACGATTGTTGTTGGCATCTTTCTTGTGAGGAAAGCTTGGCATGAACATAATTGTTTCTCGGTAGTGATCGGTCTCTTGTTTAATCTTTTCTTCTTTCTCCAAGTGGAGTTTAAGTTTCTCTTCGTCATATTTTTGTTGTTGCAACTCGAGTTGAGTTAGTTGTTTTTCTTTCTTCCTCTTCTTTTTATTCTAATTATTTTTTTTCCTTCACCCATTCCCTGACATTTGAAAAATCGATAATACATATAACAATAGAACTTAACTTTATCCCCCACGAATACTTTTTTTTTTAAGAAAACGAAATGAATGAATTTAAGTTGGCCACCCCCTCCTCATGCATTAGGGGTCAAATAAAATCAAATACATTTTACGTGTATAAATATATTTTGTAAAAGGGAAAAAAAAGACATACGGTTGTTGGTGAAGATATCATCTCCTATACCATCTTCTTGCCCAAACCTATCATGCAAAAACAACACATATAAGATTACTAACAATCAATCATTAACAATACAATCACAAACAAATACCCATATGTCAGCATGTTTGCCAACGTTACTAATCATTTTGGAGCTGCTCATTACACACGACAACAACTCAAACTAAACTTAGTATCATATCACATTACCAAAAGAAACAATTCAAATAAATAAATATACATCACAACCATTTTTCAATAACCTTCTTCATCAACGACTCATGCACGCCACGATGACTAAAATGAGTTTGGTTGAACATGGTGTCGGCGGCGGAAACAGTTGATGTTGGTCGGTTCCGGTGGATGTGGCGGTGGAATAATTTGTTGTGGGTTGCTAAATTGTGCTATTTATACTCAAAAGAAGTAGTTGAAAGAGTTACCCAATTAATTTTCCTATTAAAGATCAAGTAATGCATACTCTAATAATTAAAATAGACTCTCCAAATGCCTTATTCCATGTAACCTCTACAATCATAAGTGCCTCAATGAATACATGAACACTTCGCATGCCCCTCATAAACATGGACGTGGCATTAATCTTGATTCTCGCATGGCTACATTTTTCACTTCTAAAAACTATGTCATCAATGCTCCTCAAAAAATTTGTGTCATTAATACTCCCCCTTAAATTTTAGGACTCAATCTTATATGTTTATAGATTAAAATTTTGTTACACATTTAATAAGACCTTCCTAATGGTATCTCATTATCTACCATTTTCTTTGACTTTTAACATTCGAATATTTTGCACACCCCTTGAATCTCGGCAATCTAATATTTCATTTCTCAATATATGATAGAAAGTGTATAGTTTCTGTTGGAGATCCCCTCACACGTCTATATGTTGTGCATGGGCCGATTATCTTTTTCTGTTCATAACTTCACTATTTTAAATTTGGTAAATCACCTTTGGAATATTTGAAAAGATCTGGTCTTGGTCAATCCCAATATACTCGGCCACTCCTCCCATTATAATTCCCTCATTTACTTCTCATTTTAACAAACCGAATATCCCATTTTCTTTCACCTCACACAAACCCTAGAAAACAAAGGTGGCGGCAGCTTTCATTTCTCCATGAAATAAAGAGGTACGAGGGGTAGCAAGGCATAGGTGATCGTGGCTATCCTTGTTCAAGGATGGTGTTGTTGGTCGTGGGCAAGCAGGTTCGAAAAGGGTTGATTCATGGTGTTTTTCTTTGGTCACGATATGCAGTCTTGAAGGTATATCCGTTTCCTTTTTGTTTCCATCTGTTCGTCATATAAACCAGTTCCTAACCTGAAGTAAATTCATACTATACAAACTTTTATAAACATACTTATGTGACATAAGGTTGCCTCATTAAATACGCGATACGAATAACGTATATAGGCACTACATGAAATCATGAACTGGATGTCTACATGTCGATCTCAGTTTCTATTTGCTATTCGAAGATGTTTGTTTATACGCCTTTGACATGGTCATTTAAACCAAAATGTGATCTCTGATATTCAACCTTAAAACCTGGTATAAATCTAAGTAATTAAAGAAGGAGCATGCTTATTAAATAAGTTGTAGGAACTAAGGTTTAATTATGTGATGATTTGTGCTCATTAAGTTGTGTTTGTGTGTGTGTCGAAGGTGTGATCTTATAAGGATGGTGGCAGTGGCCAACGGCATGACGAACGGCATGGCCATACCGCCGGTGAACACCGCCGCCACCTCGGCGGTATGACCAGCGGCATGGCTTCAGCGGTGATATATGATTCGGAGGTATCGAGCGGTATGAAGCAAAATAGATCCGTTGGAATACTAAATATTGGACCGTTTGTCCATTTTGTTACCGTTGGGGATGAACCAGGCACACAATCTTCTACAAAACTTGAATACACACTCCGTAAATCTTAACACGATCGAATCACAATTGCGAACCCAAACTGAACACCAATGATTCGTACTCAAAACCTTGGTCTTCTTCCTGCTTCGCTCTTCTCTCTTCTTGGCAGCAAAAGGTGGACGTGGTGTGAGTGTTTTCTGGTTTGGATTGGTGCAAAAAGAATAGCAGAAGAAAGGATGTTATACGGTTTAATAGATTTGGCAAAAGCGTGTACTTGAAATAGGCCAACCGTGTACAGTATATGATAAAGGATGGGGATACATGAAATCTTTTATTTGAGAAAGTTATATGGTTTGTTCTTATCCCATAAGTTTAAACAACAAGCACAAAAGATAAGTTATATGGTTTGTTCTTATCCCATAAATTGTTTAATATAATTTATGAAAATAAAAAATAAAAAAATAAAATTAGTTGGGAGGTATGAAAAAGGCATGATTGCCACTAAAAAGGGTTGGGAGGTATGAAAAAAGTATGAATGAGGTGGAATGATATTATTGATGAATTTGGGAGGTATGAGTTTTTTGGGAAGCATGACTGCCACCATCCTAAGGGCTGAACCATGAATGCTAAATGTGATTTAAACCTATAAGAAATGTGTGTATGACCAGACTTGAATACGGTAAGTGTCGAGTTGTTGTGGTCTCGTTAATATGTGTTTGTGTCTCGTTGTTGTGACTGTAAAAAGGGGTGTGGCTGTGCGTGAGTTTTTGGTGGGTAGAAAGAGGTCTAAATCTAGTTTACAAGCTGGTTTGAAAATTAAAGGGATAAAAGGAGGGGCGTACCTATTTGTGTTCACGAATAAGGGTTTGCTTTGGTGTGATTTTATGTGTATACGTTAATGCTGGTGTTTGTCATTGATTATGTATGTCGCATGTGGTACTAATATCATATATATGAAGGTGTGAATTAAACAGATCAAAGAAAGGAATGAGACATTCTTACAATTTAATGAGATGTGTAAATTTTATGTCATATTTAAATGAAGGTCAGATATAGTTTAATTTGGAAAAGGACTTTGGTTTATGATTGTGTGTGCATGCATGTAGCGTTATTTTGTGTTTTGCATATGTACGTGATTGTTGTGTCAATATAATGGGCTGTGAAATATGTATATATACGCATGATGTACTAAATCTATATAAAGAGTGCGTGTAAATCAGACCTAAAAAGAGTCGCGGATACAGGTTGGTTAAAGTAGGGTCGTTGGGTCTTGTTGTTTCGAAAAAGTTATAAGAGAATGAGTGTGTTGACATGAGTAAGTGTATGTTCGAACGTGTGAGCAAACGTATGTGAGTGTGGTTAATTCAGTTTAAACGAGTCGGGCCACATCTAAGTAAATAATAAAATCAACTAAATTTTAAATTGGTCATATGGAATTAAATTACAATATAAACCCTCAATTTTTATAATTTACAAGTTTAACCCTAAACTTTACCAAAGTAATATAATAAACTCTAAACTACTATTGGTTATTTTAACCCTTAAAGATTATTTAATAGTCATTTATAACAATATACTGTAAATTACTATTTCTGGAAAGTTACTTATATTGGAAGATTACTAAAAATGGAAACTTACTAAATTGGGAAACCTACCTAAAATAGAAAGTTACTTAAAATGGTTAAACTACATAAAGAGGAAACTTACTATTTTTGAAAAGTTATTATTTTTGGAAAGCTACTCTAAATGGAAAGATAACCTAAAAAGGGAGTAATCTGATTTCAAATGAACTATCGAATAATTCTCGACTTCTAATCCGTCTAAGTGCTGTGTAGAAGGAGGAGTTCCTATTTCTGTCTGATGTTTTCTTGTGTCTGCTTTGTCGTCTGGTTGAGGTACAGATATTCTGACCTTTCAGTAAGGTTTCTCATGACTCATGATCCGTTTTCTCTACCCCTACTCTGATTTCTGATCTTGGTTCTTCTGATGTCTCTGGTTCATTGACATTATGTTTTGTATGAAAACCTTTGAAAATATAACTTAATGATATGAGACAAACCATGTGGAAATGATTTCTTTAAACATGATATCAGACTTGTTTCAAAAGGAAATTTAAATAACTCCTGCTAAAAATATTTTAGAGAAATACCTTTATGAAAATCATGTTTTTAAATGAAATGAAAAACCTCTAAATCTGTTTCCTTATAAAAACTTTCACACTTGTAAACCTTGAACCATTGATATGAACATTTGCTACCTTTCTTCTTATATTTTTCCTTTGTTTAGGATTCCCTATGCCATTGCTGTGATCCCCTTTTCTATTTGACTTTCGTTATCTGAACCACTTACTATCTGAATTTGCTATCTGAACCTTTGATATTGAACTTATGAAATATGAACCTTTGATATTAAACCTCTGCTTTATGAATCTGCTAATCTGATAAAATCTTATATACATATGTATACCATCTGATATGATCTGTATAATCTAAACTTCTGTTTTATCTGGACATTTAAATTCTGATATGTAATCTGAACCTTTTAAATTAAACATTGACCCATTCAGTATGAAACCCGGGCTATCACTAGGTATGGGAGTTCCATGTCCGTGTCATTGATGCACCAGTGGCATGACTCATGTGTGGGTGAGTGATTTCTCACACCGTCCCTTTGATGATGGTCTGCATGTGAATGGGTAAGGGGCGCATGGATGCATCCTAGGTCTGTTATCTGTTATCTGTTATCTGTTATTAT
>LBNU01033381.1:12266-17266 GCA_014162995.1 Artemisia annua
TTAGAAAACTTGACCCATTGTTCACGAAATAAATTTCTCAATGAAACGAGTATAAATATGTATAAATTTCAAGAATTCAATATATTTCAATATATTTGACAAACATTCACATATTTACCTAACAATATCTATCAATAAATTACAAGATTGCACATTTTCTTTTACATTTACCAAATATATATATATATATATATATATATATATATATATATATATATATATATATATATATATATATATATATATATATTGACTTAGGATCAAATGAGAAACATAATTAAGATGAAAAGAATGAAAAGAAATTATAACCACAAATATTAGATGCACCCATGAAAAATAGATGCATCTCCTATTATTTCTCTTTCCTTATTTGAAATATGTGGCTATAATTTTTTCTCACTCTTCTCATTTCATTAATTCTTCTCACTAGATCTATACTCTATATATATTACCCTATAACTTTTTTTTGCCATTTCAATATACCACGAATACGCCACCCGGGATCCCCCTCCGCGTTTTTTTAGTAGTTTATTTTTTAAACTAGTTTATTATAATGAGGATCCCCCTCCGCGTTATTTTAGTAGTATATTTTTTAAAATAGTTTATTATAATGAGAATCACATTACTAGAAATAACAGACAAGCTAAGATCCCCCTCCGCAATCATTACGTAAAAAAAATTAAACAAAGGATGCAGCAAACCAGTTTAGCAAAAAAGAAGTAATTACCCCACCAAATAAGAATGAAAATATACTAAACAATAACAGGACATCTGCCAAAAGAAAATGCTTTAAAAAAATTACTAACACACAAATAACCATAAACAAATTTGCTTAATTGATTTTAAGCTGATAAACAACTAGAACATAAAACAACAACAGAACACCCACACGCATACACACATAAACCAATAAACCTAAGAGTAACTACTTAAACGACCTTATAATAAAACAGCTACTACATAGCATTAAACCTAGCAAGAAATTGCATACGCCGATCAAGATGCGCCGCGGACGCTTGTAAGAAAAGCTGCATGTTCGCTAACTTTTCCACCCCGAAATCACAGATAGCCTTAAAATACATAATAGAATTAGCAAGCACAACGGCATCACCACTTCTCAACTCCACCACTAGCTGACCTACAAACATATGCCTCCTACAAAACTCCAACTCTTGAATAATAGCATCCAAGTAAGCCACCCGATCAGCAACATGCACACACCAACCATGCAAAAAAGAAAGCCAACCTCGCTCCTCCTGAACTTCTCTGTCGAAACCCAAACGCATAACATCAGTAACAGAAACCGAACCGGCTGAATAAACTAGCTCTAAAAGCCTCACCAAGCCATCCATGACACTCACAACAATTTAACAAGAAAAAAAATGATAATCAAAACTACCATCAATAACTCTTAAATAGTCACAACACAAAACAAAAACCAATAAAAATACTATTACCCTTCCCAAAAAAAACACTAACACAGATATATCTCCTAAATTGCAAACCATTACTGTTCGATTTGATCAATCACTTGCATTATTTCGAAAACTAAAATGTCAAACTTACTTTTAAGAACTCAACCCTACAATGAAAAACAGTGGAATACAAAAACTTTGATAAATGTACTTGACTACAAAAATCCTACAAAACTAAATTTGAAAGCATAAACTAAAACATAAACAAATAGTGAGATTGCATCTTTTTTAACTTATTATTTTTAGATATTCCATTTGGTCCTTTAACTTATTGCTCCAGCCATTTTGCACAAGTATTCTACCATATAACTTCCAGCTCAAAAATATAGAGACCGACGTGAAAAAATAATGTAGCGAAAAAAAGCCCCGCCGCAACGCGGCGAGCATTATTTTTCTTGTTATTAAACAAGAAAGTGGAGCAATAATGGGCCGACACGACCACCCCTTTTGAGTCACGAGATATGGGTCTAAATTGGTAAAATACGAGTATCATAAAGTAGTCCTAGTTTTGTGATACACTTCCCAAAAAGTCCATTCTGGTAATTTTCGCAATAATTTAACTATCACATTAACTAACATGTGTGACATGTTCTTAGTAACCCAGAAAATCTCACTTTGCTTGTTTAAAAATTGAATGAACGACTTTTCTGAACTTACAACTTTTTAACGGAGATAAAATTCTAAACCAATTACGAGAATGAACTTAACACTAGGTGGTTTTACGAGAATGAACCATTTTTATACGGTTTACCAAAGTGACCAAAATGTGTCACAATCAAACTTTTCACTTTACTTTGGCCATATCATCTCGCCCAAATCAATATCATCTCGCCCAAATCAATAAGATTCGCCCAAGTAATAGCGGAAGACAAGATACTTTATATGTGACTTGTCTGTTGGTTGTGTAATTCTCTTATCTTTATTTTTCCTCTTCCCATTTTCTCTCTCAAGAGCAAACTTGCTTTTATAAAAGAACTTTTAAAAACAATGAAACGAGCTAATCAAGCTTCATACGAAATAATTCAAGAGTGAGAATGGGATTTCTAGTAATGGCTGGAAGACAAGATACTTTCCTAAGGGCCATGAACAGTGTGTTTGTTTTAGTGTTTTTGCACACACACCCAAAAAAGAGCTATGACCCAACATGTCCCGATAAATCCATTTAACTGGATGCGCTAAGCATTTTCCCTATTGGTTAAACTCCCATTATATGTATATTTCAATGTTATGCAAATTTAAACCCACTGAGAGACTTGTCATCAGTCTTCTCATTACAACAATATTTACCATGCATTGCATATAGCTCCTACATTTTATAAATAATATCATGTTACACTAATATTAGCGCCATTGGGAATGTTTATGTCTCCATTGATGAACAAATATGTTCATTTCGGAATGTTTATGTCTCCATTGGGAATGTTTATGTCTCCTCGCCTGAAACTCGCCCAAGAAGCTCGCCCAGAACCTCAAGAAGCTCGCCCAGAACCTCAACCTCGCCCAAGAACCTCGCCTGAACCTCGCCCAGAACCTCGCCTAGGATGCCTGAACCTCGCCCAAGAACCTCGCCTAGAATCTTTAAGTTTTCATCTCGTCTAAAACCTCGCATAGGTCCTCGCCTACCTCAGCTCCTCCCCTAGAATCTTTAAGTTGTTTTGTAACAGCAAGAAAGTGAAGAATGGGTAGTTGCATATATAGGGATGGAGAAATGACACTTCTGGAAAGAAAAGTGATGGTAGACGATGCCTGTCTACACTGCACCTCACCTACTTATATATCACACACACGACACACATACATGCTTGCTTGTTTGTATTTATAGATGCAGATGCGTATGTTTGTACCTATTCATCTCGCCTAAAACCTCGCATTGGGCCTCGCCTACCTCAGCTCCTCGCCTAGAATCTTTAAGTTTTCATCTCGCCTAAAACCTCGCATAGGTCCTCGCCTAGCTCCTCACATCCTCGCCTAGAACCTCGTTTGGATCCTCGCTTAAAACACGCGCTTACACCTCGCCTAGGACTCGCTCACATCCTCGCCAGACCCAAAAACCCTCGCTATCACCTCGCTCAGGCCTCGCCTAGTGCCCGCCTAGAGCCACTTCTGTAAGACAATTCAATTCCTCGCCCTGCACCTCGCGTAGTATTCCTTTTACTCATCTAACGGTTACAAAATAATTTAGGAATACATCTAACGGATAAGATGTTAAATGTTCATTTTGAATAATTTTATAGGCGTATTTCCGATAAGTAATTGCGTAAAATGTTCATTTTGGTAATTTGCTCTAAAATTCTCCTTCAAATTCCTACAAACAAACATATAGATGCAAAACTTGAAATTGTCTCATTTAACTAAAACACCTTTTGTATGTCTTGTTTCATAGTGATTTTTTACTTAACTTTTTTTTGAAGTGTTAGTACGATATAGATCTCTTTTGATTTTGCTTCTAACTCCGGAATAAAAAAAGAAAAAGTTTAAACTATACTCCCTCCGTCCCATATTAAGTGTCCACAATGGAATCTTTGGGTGTTCCAAATTAAGTGTCCATATTCTATTTCAACCAACCAATGAGATGAGACTTTAGTGGGTAAAAATGATATTTGATTGGTGGAGAGTGTAGTTAGTGGAATTTTCTAAAACTTTGTGCATGATGAGACTTTAGAGTGTAGTTAGTGGAATTTTCTAAAACAATAGTGTACTTTTTGAGTTTGATATGAAATAACAAGAATAAATGTAGCATGTAATTTTATGCTTAATGCACTGCAACTACTTAAATAACTGGAAACTAACCTGAAATCATTATGAGGGTAGTCTAGTCCACGTGTAGCATCATCTTTTGACATCTTCTCTTTGCCATAATCTCGAAGTCTTTGGTTGTTTCCAAAAAGATAAACTTGCAACATGATACTTGTGCATAAATGGTAACATATGAAAAGTAACATTTAAAAATTAGAAGCGGTGGAAAATTACAATAACCCACAACAAAGTAAATGAGATCCTGTTGATACTATACTGATTGAGCATTTAAGATGAAGAAAAACTAGTATATTTTGATCTTACATTTTTTATGATGTACAACAAAAAAATTTAGCATAGGAGATTTACCTAGTGTAAAGATAATGAGGTTGTTGGTGTGAGTGAACTATTAAGAGAGAAATATTATATAGCCAAATACAAGTAGGTATGGGTTTAATATTTTGAATTCAATGCGCATACTTGCCCCACGAATTTGGTGAGATATACTGCGTAGTTAGGTAACAATGGAAATAAATGTCATTAGTTTGTAGTTTTTCGATGTAAATAGCTAAGGGTATGTTTGTCTAAACTTATGAGCTTATTACTAGTTTATAGCATGTGTTAAATAAGCTAAAATGAAGGGCATGCATGGTAGGGTTATGGAGGGTGAGGAATGAGAAATATAATGAAAAAGTTGTTTGAGTATAATACAAGGACCCATTAACCAATAATTGGTAACTTACCCTTTCCCGTTCCTTAGCATTTCCTTTGATATAATTTTCCCTTTCC
>LBNU01033381.1:19766-29699 GCA_014162995.1 Artemisia annua
TTTAACTTACTATTGAAGTATAGTGACTTCACTTTGGAAAAGGGACAAATTAATAGGCACTTTATTTTGCGATGTTCACGATCAAAATGTAAATTTCTTGAAAATGAAGAAGGCTGTAGTTATCATATCAAGTTTGCTTGTGATTTACAACTAATATGTCAGGAAAGGGTGAGTAGTCATGTCAAATAATAAGAATCGGATCATCCAATAGGTATCATCATCATATATAATAAACAAAGGTTTTTTTGAAACTTGCCATGTCATTTAAGCTATCATTATAAAATATTAATAGTGATGATAATACTCCCTATTAATAAAGGAAACACAAGAACAAAAATAAAATAGCAAATCCATCAAAGGTAATCGGTTTGACTTGTTACGAGTCAAAAGTTATTTGAAGAACACGAGGATTTTTTTAGGGTTTCATCGAAGTAAAATGGTAATACCATATTGTGCTGTAAATATACGAATAAATCAATCTAGCGAATTAGACCGAGTGTAACGGGTCGGTCGAGTGCATGATCGACTACTAAAAGGGACGTGTCCCTCTCCTTACACCATCCCACTTGCGATCAGTCCTCAACCCAAAAAAAGCACTGGTCAATCGTAAACGCGAACGATTACTTTCTTCTTTGTTGTGTGTGAGTATGTGTTATTTAATAGTTTTTTAGGAGTATACTTGTGTTTATGTGAGGTATACTTTTTATGATGTCCACATCTTCTTATTACATTAAGTTTGTCATAAAGTTGTTGTAAAGAGAAAAATCTAACGTGTTAATAATGTCCATGATCTTTTGATGGCCACCATTACATCTAGACATTAGTAGATGTGGTCGAGTGGACGTTATTTGTTAGATGAACGTATTTTTGGATCATATTGACACGCATAGACTTATTCAATTTTCCAGTGGAGTTGACATTAACCATTAGGGTAAGGATCAAGTGAGAAGAAAACTTATAATGAGAAGGATGAGAAATAACTATAATCATATATTTGAGATGCGTCGACTTGAATTAGATGCATCTCTATTCATTTAGATGCATCCCAATTAGTTTCAAAAATAATTTTGAAGTGAAAACAATGCAAAGTAGTACTTGCAACAAATTTGATCCGCAGAGGACGAAAAATACATAGGATTTTTTTAACTTGCTAAAATGCATCTAATATATGTATATGCATCTATTTTTTTGTTAGAAAATATATTAGAGTGCATCTAAAAGATTAGAGATGCAACTAATTTAAGTCGATGCATCTCTAATATGTGGTTATAGTTATTTCTCATCCTTCTCATTTTAAGAGTTCTTCTCATTTGATCCTAAGTCTTTAACCATTATACTAAGAAAAATGAAACTTTAGGAAAACTTAGGGTTATTATACAAAGAAGTCACTAAAGTTTGCGCGAAATTTGTCCTAAGTCACTAAAGTTTCAAAGTTGTCATCCATGTTACTAAACTTATGAAAGTTTTCATCCAGGTTACTGACCTTATGAAAGTTGTCCTCCAGGTTACTGAACTTGTAAAGACATGACATTTATGTTACTTAACATATCAAATAAATAAACGTAAAAATCACTGAAATTATAGACGTTTTTGTTTTTTATAATTTAGTAACCTGGATAGACAAATTTCGTGCAAACTTTAGAAACTTCTTTGTATAATAACCTGGAAACTTATTCTTATGTAACTCCACCCTGTGTATGCATATATCGTAAGATATGTGGTTAAACTAGAAGTGGTGAACGTAAACAAAACTGTATATTCGTTTATTTAAATTAAGATTATGCGTATATTTTTTCTCTTAAATGTCCATATTTTTTTATTTTTTATTTATTTATTATTTTTTTTTAATTTATTCGTTTATGTTTGAATATCATTTCTTCATGTATATTGGCCAAATATAAGTTTATTAGAGCATCTATAATGCATTAAGTCTTTCAAGACTTGATGCATTAAATACATTAATAATTGCACTAATTTTCTTAGGGATATACTATAGAGACCTCCTATAGTCAACCATACAAACTGCGAAGCACACAGTACAATACCGCGACACACAGTACAACCCTCGATGTATGCTACTGTAGCAACCCCCTACTTGGGGGGTTCCCTTTTCACGCCCCATTTTCTTATGTAAAAAGTTTTTCAAAAATCTTCTCCAACGCCAAAAAATCTTTCAATAGATTTCTTGTGTATTTTACTTGGGTCATCTAATGCTTCAATTAATGTGAATGGCTTGGTTAATTTTATGGCAAACGCTTGGTATATAGTATATACCAAGTCATTTTAGAACAAGTCTTTGGTAAAACTTTTGTTGCAATTCACCGAGTCATCCGAAAAGCTTATCAAATAGTGAAAATTCTTTTGTAAAATCATGCATTTGCAGTTGCTCTTACTTAGAGGCTTGGACTAAAGACCGAGGCCATTCTCACCTTACAACTCAGCGCCACCTCAGCTTTCTCTCTCCTCTCACCACCCTCACTCCAACTCGCTTATTTGTGGACATGGTTACCTTACCCGCACCCTCATTAAAATACTCACATTATACAAATATACCTCACTAAAATACCACACACACACTCACAAACCAAATATAAAACAATAAAACGTAAAAATAGGGTCCACTTCACACCAATGCATTTAAGGTGAATGGTTTATCGAATTGCACCTTGGAAAGCCAAAGTCACGCGTGAGTTGGTTATGTAAACATGGCTTATAAAGTGAGAANCAAGTCATTTTAGAACAAGTCTTTGGTAAAGCTTTTGTTGCAATTCACCGAGTCATCCGAAAAGCTTATCAAATAGTGAAAATTATTTTGTAAAATCATGCATTGCAGTTGCTCTTACTTAGAGGCTTGGACTAAAGACCGAGGCCATTCTCACCTTACAACTCAGCGCCACCTCAGCTTTCTCTCTCCTCTCACTACCCTCACTCCAACTCGCTTATTTGTGGACATGGTTACCTTACCTGCACCCTCATTAAAATACTCACATTATACAAATATACCTCACTAAAATACCACACACACACTCACAAACCAAATATAAAACAATAAAACGTAAAAATAGGGTCCACTTCACACCAATGCATTTAAGGTGAATGGTTTATCGAATTGCACCTTGGAAAGCCAAAGTCACGCGTGAGTTGGTTATGTAAACATGGCTTATAAAGTGAGAATGGGAATCACCTAATTGATTTTGCCCCTTTGGTCTCCAGCCTTAGAGCATCCGGCGTAATAACACCCATAACATCAAAAGGTGTTGTCACATCAGCGTTACATTACTATCCTTATTTTTAACATCAACACCAAACAACCCCCCCCCCACCCCTGACCATGGGGTATCATCACTCAAATGCACGACATTTCTAACGTGAAAGCCAAAGTGGGGCTGCCACCCTCGTGCCACCATACCCCAACTACCTCTCTCCACTTCTCGAGCCACTTAAGTGACGTGTGTGATTTCGTGAAAAGGACGAATTTTGTTTCCTTTTTTGATTTTTAATGTATTTTAAAATAGATTTGTGTTTGTATTGTGTTTGTAAGCGTGTGTGTCTGTTTTAGTGTACGCGAATGTATCTGTTTTACCGAGGAAAAAAGGGTGAAATTGATTTATGTTTTTTTCGTATTTTGTAAACTTTGGTTTTGTAAAACACAGGGCCCAACAATTTTTGTTGTTTTCCATATAGTTTATTACACATTTATCATGCATCACTTGGATATGCTTTTTGTATCTTTAACGAGTAGTAGGAGCCCGCCGTTGCGGCGGGGGTGTTTGCTATATTTTTCAACCATTATTAACTAATTCCTTTGAACTCGTTTCACTTTGTAGAAAACTTAGTACTTACATTATTGCTGTTCTATCAGGATTAAAGGCTTAGCCGCCTGACTCAATACTGATATCAGAACATATATGGGGCTTTCATATTTTGATATTTGCTTATAATACAATTCGAAAGTGCACTACAGAAACAATATACATACACAAAAAAGTGCACACCTTTAGCACAGTGAAGTGAAATGTACATACAGAAACTTGCCCACTGCAACCCAAATAAGGGCGTGTTCTTTGGCCCAATTTCTTTTTTCTTTTTTAAAATGTTTGTGCCAACTGGAAGCATCCCAAGGTATACAAAAACTAATCTTACAAAGCACTATAAATCAAAACTGGTAGGCGTCAAACAGTACATCTTTACATGTCATTGTAGCAGCTGCATTTGTGGTCAACACACATCATTTTCAAGTTCACCGATATTAACCATGCCACCCACAATCTGTTGACGGTCCATTAGTTTAAGCCAGCATTTAATATGCTCTTGTTTGTGCATCGTGGCTTAGTAACTACATTTTAGAAAGAAAAAAAAATTGTTTAAATTCTGTATTTTTATGTACGTTGCAGCTCATCAAATTTACGCTATCATAAATCAAAATTATTAAAAAAAATTAAAATTTTGACTAATGAAAGTTACCTTGTTGATAATACTGTGGCACCATAAGCTTTTCCATGAAGGCTGCTGTTGGTTTATCTACGTCGTGACAATCCCGTGGCCATGCTTTTGAGGAGGTTTTCTTTCGGGGCTAGATAAAAAAATCAGATAATTAGTTACTTGCCAAAAACCAAATAAAATAAAAGGTTTACACAGAACTATTTAACCAAACGACAGCATCACGCAAAATAGCCACTCGAAAATACCTTATTACGGAAGACTCAAATTTCTCATGATGAAAAGATACCGACACTGAAAACTTTCTAGACTTCTTATTAAATTATATCTTTCTGCTTGATCGAATAAGTTGGTCAACATTGTACATAATTTATTATTATTCCAGTAAAGAATTACAGTATGTGATATGAAAAGATGAAAAATCTAGCGAGTTGTAGCCCTGTCGCTATCTTATTGACTAATTAGCATTGCAAAGGGGTGTCTTAAACCAAGGTAAAAGTTGAGATAGTTTAAATATGTATTTGTTTAGAGCACTGACCCTTTCTATAGAGACTGAAAAGGACCTACACAGAATTATGTTTCTGTAAGAAACTCATAGATATATAATATGAAATAACATGTATAATTTGATTTCTACTTTACAGTCAATAAGTTAGTTAAATATGTACACATAGAGGCGCTAGCAAAACAAAATAGCAGAAAACAAACATATCCACGGTAAATTAAACCACTTATGAGTAGCAATCTTTTATAGAAATCATATGAAATTACATCTTTTGATTTTGAGAATTAACAATTTAGGAATTTCAGACTTACAAAAGCCAATTACTAATTGGCGTGTGTGGTGGATTCTCGGCAGCCTACATAACACAGCCCAATTTTTGCTTTCCGCACCGTATTTATATACGGGGAAAACCCAAAATCACGAATATTGCCTGCAAAATCAAAATAAAAACCTGAATTCCGAGAGACTGTAAAATCAAAACACAAAAGCTTAAGACAAACCTTATAGAATTCAATGAACACGTGTGTGGAATGGCGATGCACTTATTTTATTCGGTTGGCGATTTACTCGTACCATGAGCTATGATTAACTATGTAATTAGGGTTTCTATATTTTATTTGAGTCGGTGTATGTGTGTGTGGAACTGTGGATACTTCTGGGTGTGTGTGGAAGCTGAGAAGATAAAACAACAATCCTTTATGGCTCTATCCAAAACGTATACTAAACAGATAATCCGGTCACTTTGTTTGGCCGAATAACACACAGTCTAGGGCTGAACGTAAAAAATTTGGGCTCCTCGCAATGGGCTTGTCCCAGAAAATAATATTTTACTAAAGGTTTTTTTATTCATGGACGAATGGGTTTCGATTACTTAAGGACGAAGAAGTCCTTGTGAAATGTTATATATATAGAATAAAAAATGTAATTTGGATAGCGATTTAACATTATCGTTACTGCCTTGTATATTTTGTATTTTTTTTTAATAGAAGTTTACATTATACTTTTTATTAAGAGTAAATATTATAAATCGTCCCTATGGTTTACCGGGTCACTCGAAAATCGTCCCTGTGGTGTATTTTACCCGGATCCAGTCCCTGTGGTTTTCAACCCACACGGGTTTGGTCCCTTGACCAAGATATTCGTTTGTTGACTGTTAACTTGACGGGTATTTGAGTCATTTCGTGTATTTCCAGGTTATATCTTCATCATCTTTAAAAAACAACCACCCACACCACCAAAAAAACGATCATCACCACTCGGCCACCACCACAGCCACAAACACCACACTCGGCCACTACCACAGCTACAAACACCACACTCTGCCACCACCAAAGCCACAAACACCACACTCTGCCACCACCACAGCCACAAACACCACCGTCGGCCTAACAACACCAAACATTAACCCTTTCAACAAATTATTTTAATTCCAACAAAATTCTCAAAATCTCCAAATCTGATAAAATAGAATTTAGAACCTGAACCCTAAAATTTAAACTCAAATCACGAAATTAACGTCATAAATAAATAAGTCACCCTCAAGCAACACAAACTTTCAACCAATTCCTCAAATTTATTAGAAAAACAAAAGCCCCAATTATTGTAAAAACTAAAAACGACCATCAAACACAGATTCTTAGATTTGTGGTTGTTACGCTGGTCACGGCGGTTTCATGGTGGTAGCAGTCGAGGGGGTGAGGGGAGTTGGGGATGGGTTCGATGAATATGGCGGGGATATTTGAAGAAAATGTTATATATATATTTTTGAAGTGTCTAGGGGTGTGTGTGTGTGTGTGTGTGTGTGTGTGTGTGTGTGTGTGTGTGTGTTTGGTTTTGATCTTGTTTGTGTGTGTGTTTATTATCTTTATTGTTAAAATGACAGCCGAGGGGGTGAGGGGAGTTAGAAGAATTTGGTGGGTTATAATGAGGTTGTAGGTGAGAGTTTTTGGTGTTGATTTGGTAAATGAGATATGAAATAGGAATAAAGGGGTGTTGGATTTGTTTTAAACTTTTAATAATAATAATAATAATAATAATAATAATAATAATAATAATAATAATAATAATAATAATAATAATAATAATAATAATAATAATAATAATAATAATAATAATAATAATAATGTGAGGGTAGTTTTGTCATTTCGTGCCTTCAAACGAGCATTTAACGGTCAAACAAAAAGAAGTTACGGTCAAGGGACCAAACCCATATGGGTTGAAAACCACAGGGACTAGATCCGGGTAAAATAAACCACAGGGACGATTTTTGAGTGACCCGGTAAACCACCGGGACGATTTATGATATTTACTCTTTTATTAATAAATAAATATATATATATATATATATATATATATATATATATATATATATATATAGGGTAAGAATTCAGTGAGAAGAAAACTTAAAGTGAGAAGAATGAGAAATAACTATAACCACATATTTGAGATGCATCGACTTGAATTAGATGCATCTCTATTCATTTAAATGAATCACAATTAGTTTCGAAAGTGATTTTGAAGTGAAAACGATGCAAAGTAGTACTAGCAACAAATTTGACCCGCAGAGGACGAAAAATACATAGGATTCGGCTAACTTGATGAAATGCATCTAATGTATGTATATGCATCTAATTTTAGCTAGAAAATATAGCATGATGCATCTAAAAGATTAGGGATGCATCTAATTCGAATCGATGCATCTCTAATGTGTAGTTATAGTTATTTCTCATCCTTCTTATTTATTGGAAATATATGCTGGCATGGGAGCTCTGTAGCTTTAATGACATGATTGATAGAGAGAGTATTATTTGTGATTATTGTATTTATATATTATTATATAATAATATATATATAAATTAATATATATAATATTGGTATTTTTTGTTTGTTGGAATTAATATAAAGAAATTAAGAATGGCGGTGTCTGGAGTTCAAAAGACATGTTATGAGTGAAGGGGTGTTTTGGTGTGTGAGTGTTAAAATTGAGGATGCTGAGATGCCTGAGATAGTGCTGAAGTGGCACTAAAAAGTGGGAAATGGCATGCACTCACTAATAACACCCATAACACCATCGTTTTTATGATCCGTTATATTTATTTTCTTTTCCATTTTTTTCAAACACACAAATTTCTCATTTGTTAAATTAAAAAAAATACAATACGATAACTAAAAAAGAGTACTTAATTAAAAAAACAATATGATAAGAAAAACACAATCGTCCTATTTGTTTTTTGTATGCATCCAAATAACTTCAGCACTGATGTTATGTTGTATTATTCCTGCCATTAACAAAACATTTTTCATCTCCCAATCTTTCAAGTTCTGTCTTCTAAAAAAGTGTCAATCAAAGATAATTTTTCTTGTGGAATGTCTTTGAATTCCGCGTATGCTTTCCTCAGATCATTTTTAACTATTTGTGCGATGTCAAAATGCACAACTAGTCGATAATCGCTTGCTTACGAATGGTATCCCCATCAGTTAGTTTTTGAACGCCAGCTTTGATTTCTTCGACAGTATGTGAAAGTGAACAAGCCATACGATTTTTTGTACAGAATAAAAGTGTATGAAACATGAAAGAAGGGATGCAAATGTATGTGAAAGTTAATTGTGATTTGATTGGAATGTTTGAAAAATAGATGTTAAAAGTTATGTTTGACAGAGAGTATGTTTTTGGTAAAAAGATTTGTGTGAAATTTGGTTAAATGGGATATAATATATGTATTGTGATTAAAAATAAAAGAAAATAAAATAAATATAAGTTTAAAACTGTTGGCATAAGCCAACGGCTACTTTTCAAACAAAAACCAAACCACCCATTGCTCTATCAACGCCATATCAAACGGCGTTGGAAAATGACTTGGGTCGGTGTGGTAACACAGATAACGCCCAAGCCACGTCGGCATAATGCTAGTGTCGACGTTACCACAACCAATGCTCTTATACAAACGAACACATATAAAATAAGATGTAGTTTATTTATGTTCGTCCGTTCACGTTCGTTTGATGTAACAAACACGAACAATCTTATTTCAAAAAATTTCTCTATTACAAGCTTATGCTTTTTTGAAGCTCTTCTGGCAACCCAAAAAAAATTGTACTTAACGACGAAACTTATTTTATAAGTTAAATTCGAAAATTAAGTAAATTCGAATTAAATTATTTTTCAATTTGTTTTGTATCATATTTTCATCGACTCTCAATTTGATCAATTGATTCATGTGTCTTCAATGATTTTGGATGTTTTGAAAACTATAATCTATAAACATATAAGATTGAGTCCTAAAATTTAAGGGGGAGTATTAATGACACCAATTTTTTGAGGAGCATTGATGACATAGTTTTTAGAAGTGAAAAATGTAGCCATGCAAGAATCAAGATTAATGTCACGTCCATGTCAAGCGTCCATGTTTATGAGGGGCATGCGAAGTGTTCATGTATTCATTGAGGCAATGGGGGTTCCCTTTTCACGCCCCATTTTCTTATGTAAAAAGTTTTTCAAAAATCTTCTCCAACGCAAAAAAATCTTTCAATAGATTTCTTGTGTATTTTACTTGGGTCATCTAATGCTTCAATTAATGTGAATGGCTTGGTTAATTTTATGGCAAACGCTTGGTATATAGTATACGAGTCATTCAGACCCGGGCGATGCCCCGGGCTGTATATGATGGTATTATATATTTAAATTGTTATTGTTCAACATAAATTTTCTAAATTTTGATCATGGATCCGTCATTTATTTTCGTCATTTTATATTCGGGACGTATTTTTGTCATTGTATATATAAGTTGTCATGGTAGCATACATTTTGTAAGCATGATACGTATTTAAAATAGTTTATTGACATGTAATCTTTTAAGATGTATTTTTTACGTAATATTTTTTATCTATTTATTTTGGTATTGACTCTATCATTTTTTATTGGAACTAACTAATATTAATACATTGGGCTAAGTTATAACTATTTCTTATGATAGTCAACAATGCCCGTG
>LBNU01033381.1:29871-45181 GCA_014162995.1 Artemisia annua
ATAGTTTTGTCGCATCTACATAACTTTGTTTTTAAACATTAGAGATCATTGTCATATTAAAAAATAGTTGATAAAAAAAATTCACTCCTATCTAAAGGCAAAGCAAGTCATAATATAAAAAAATGTCACAAAAAAGAGGAAGTCGTCAAGCAGTATACAACTTTGTCGCCGGATACAACTCTAACTCCATGCAAATAAGCACAAAGAAAAGGTGCAAAACTCAAAAGAAAACGAAAAGCAAAAAGGCAATTTCAATATTCTATCTAGTTTGTACGTCCAAAACCTCTCGTACAAACTACATGGGAGCCTTAGATGATATGCTAAGGCCCAAGCCTAATTGTAGGCTTGTGGTGCGTTAGGTTTATTGTTCGGTAAGTTATGCTATTACTATAAATACACATGTAATGTTACTTGTGTAATCACAAAAATACAATTCAATAGAAGATTTATTTGCTATTTTACATGGTATCGGAGCTTTAGATACAACCCATCACAAATAGTTGTCCTCCGGTTATTGACAACTCGCCAATGATTCGAAGAGATCCCCGATGTATTTATTGTTGTTTTTCCATTTAAATATCCTTTTTCTTTTTATCCAATAAACCTTAGCATCCAAAATCCTAGCCGTCATAACACAAATATTATGTTGATTTAGCCACCAATCAAATAGTTTTGTCGAATCTACATAACTTTTTGTTTAAACATTGGAGATCATTGTCTTAATCGAAAATAGTTGATAAAAAATATTTCGCTCCTATCTAAGTGCAAAGTAAGTCATGACGTAAAAAATGTCACAAAAAGGAGGAAGTCGTCAAGCAGTATACAACTTTGCCACCGAATACAACTCTACCTCTATGCAAATAAACACGAAGAAAAAGTGCAAAACTCAAAAGAAGACGAAAAGCAAGAAGACAATTTCAATATTCTATCCATTTTATATGTCTGAAACCTCCCGTTCAAACTTCAGGGGAGTCTTAGATGATAGGTTAAGACCTAAGCCTAATTGTGGGGTTGAACTCCACTAGGTTTAGGGTTATGATTGCTTGTTCACTAAGCTATGTACCACTACAAAAACACATGTAATGTTACTTGTGTGATCAGAAAAACACAATTCAATAGAAGATCTGATCTTCTATTGAATTGTGTTTTTCTGATTACACAAGTAACATTACATGTGTTTTTGTAGTGATCACATAGCTTAGTGAACAAGCAATCCTAACTCTAAACCTAATGGACTGCAAGCCCATAATTAGGCTTGGGCCTTAACTTATCATATAAGAGTTTCATGCACAAGATTTTCAACTATTACTCTCTCCGTCTCAAATTTTAAGTCCACTTTCATATTTCATAAAGTTTAAGAAAAGTGGGGCCCTTATAATACTAACCGATAAAAATTCATTTTCACCCACTTACAAACATTTTGATTAGATGAAATCAAAAGTGGACATTAATTTTGGAACAACCAAAACTAGCAAAGTGGACTTATATTATGGGATGGGGGGAGTATCTATAAACATATAAGATTGAGTCCTAAAATTTAAGGGGGAGTATTAATGACACCAATTTTTTGAGGAGCATTGATGACATAGTTTTTAGAAGTGAAAAATGTAGCCATGCGAGAATCAAGATTAATGCCACGTCCATGTCAAGCGTTCATGTTTATGAGGGGCATGCGAAGTGTACATGTATTCATTGAGGCACTTATGATTGTAGAGGTTACATGGAATAAGGCATTTGGAGAGTCTATTTTAATTATTAGAGTATGCATTACTTGATCTTTAATAGGAAAATTAATTGGGTAACTCTTTCAAATACTTCTTTTGAGTATAAATAGCACAATTTAGCAACCCACAACAAATTGTTCCACCGCCACATCCACCGGANAGGCAAACTCGGTTGGCTATTCGGTCCTTTAGGTTTCGGTTGTCTACAATATATGAAGCTGAATCATCCTCTAATCAGTCTCATTATCATAAATTTTATTGATGATTCCATTGCGACACTCAATAGTTGGATGGATTTGAATGTTAATATTTTGTTCGCGTTTAATCTTTTTGACTCTTTGATATCCATATATGTATATACTGAATTGTTGGAGGATTAATTAACCTGAGCTTTAATTTTGTAATCTCATGATGTGAAAGTTATATTTTTTTTAACCTTTTTATCATCATGCTCATGCTAAAATATAAAATTCAAACTCTATTAAATAAAAAAGTATGAATGAATGTTCGTCATATAATAAACTTCCACGTTATAAGCATACAAGACATGTCATTGTTAGGCAATAATTTTTTATACTCAATCACTTTTTCAAGAAAATTAAAAAGTCGAACAAAAAAATTAGTTTTGTTATTTGTTTTTGGAATTATTAAAGGACAATGTCATTTGTGTTTATACTGATTTAGAGGGTATTTGGAGGGTGCTTTTAAAGTGATTTTAACAACTAAGAGAAACTTCTAATACAATGAATCATAACCATGCAATAAACTATGAAAGAAGAATAGCAATCATCTTTGCAATTAAGCTACTCTCAATTTATTGATCAATTACTTGCGAAGTGCAAGCGTGTTTATTGAGAGGCATACGAAGTGTTCACGTATTCATTGAGGCACTTATTGATTGTAGATGTTACATGGAAGAAGAATAGCAATCATCTTTGCATTTAAGCTACTCTCAATATATCGATTAATTACTTTTACATTTAAAAGTGGGATATAAGATGATATGGTAGATAACGAAAACCTTCCTAATGGGGGTGTTGAGTTGAACCATGTAATTTCATGATATAGCAATCATCTTTGCCAAGGAATCACAGGTTTAGAGCCAAAATGGTAGGAATGCTACATTTGGTTAAAGAAATTATGGTTGGTATTTTCTCCAAAGGAGTTTATTTGGCCAACACGTATGAATTCAAACAGTTAAAAAAATTGGAAAACAGTTGTTGGATACATTAAGAAGAGATGTTGTAGGCGTGGAGGTTGATAATAGTAACGATGGTGCTACTGGTGCGAGCCGTATATCACAAAGTAATGAAGAAAATGTAGTAGATCTACAGTTAGCATTGTGGAATGATGTGGATAAGAAGCATGTGGGTTCTGAGATGTTTTGACAAGAAATGGACTAAAAGAGACCAGAAGATTGATCTCGGGGAAAATCTAACGAAATATAGCAAAAACGTTATAGGTGATGAAGTGAAAAATATTGGTGATTGGTTGTCTTGGCCGACATATGTGGAAGGCGAGGCAAGTAAAGGGTGGGTCCTGCAAATGACAGACTCACTTGACAAAATAGATAAGGTTTTCAACCAGCTTATGCACATCGAGTTTGTCCCTATGTAGGAAATCATTATTTTATTTGCATATGCAATGTCATTGATGGTTATATTACCAGCCTAGAGGATGAATAATCATAAGGATTACTATTGGTTACAAAACAAAAAAGGACCAATTACTTTTTTATGGGTAAGCTAAATATGTAGCATGGTTATAGTTATCTTATGTTTAGAGATGAAATGAGTGTGCAAGCCGTATATTCATGTATGATCTCTGCTTTTTTTAATTGAAAATAAGTTTTGTAGATGTGCATTATGGCATGATCCCATATATATTGAGTTTACAAATGAGAATGATACATAAATATGCAGGTTGTGCATCGCACGGGTCTGAATTATATTGATATATTTAATTACTTTCCACAAAAAATGTGTTAACATCAATATCTACGAAAGTATCTATTGTTTACGTGAGTTATTTAGTACTAAATGATAAATGTTCCGATATATAAAACTTATAATACAAACATTGACGCAAACTTGATAAAAAGTATATAAACATCTGCAAAAACATTACGTACAGAACACGTAGAAATTCAACCAATGACCCAGCCGGTGCATCGCACGGGTTCGTCAGGCATTGATATATGTATTGTATTATGTTAATGCATTTTCATATACAAGTAATTTATGTGTATTTTCTATTGATGTAGCTCACATGTGCGAATTGGTTAAAGAAAATGCGCACGAGCATGTATGTAAAGCAACATTTAAATGGTTAAATGATACTTTTTAGAATGATTAGTTTGTGTAAACATGCAACTTGAATAATGAATATAATAATTTTTGCTCAAACCCATTTGTAAATTAAAAAAATTAAGTTTAAGACATAATAATGGAGTCCAAAAGTTTTAGGAATTATTAATAGTGTGTTAATTAATATCCATTTAGTTAGCTATTTAGAATTGAAAATAAGTCGAATCTAGCATTTGTACTTTTACCTTTATTTCTTTTATGGGGAGTGATTTGCACACTCCCAAAAATGATTTGCACACTTCCAAAAATGATTGGCACACTCATAATTTGAGTGTGCCAATCATTTTTGGGAGTGTGCAAATCACTCCCCATAAAAGAAATAAAGGTAAAAGTACAAATGCTAGATTCGACTTATTTTCACACATATTCTTTATTAAATGTCACTAATTAAATACGCCAAAAAAAATGTACAAACCAATCAAGCTACTAGACACACAAAAATAAACAAATAAAATAAGACAAACTAAGCAAAGCTACACCAAAGTTTTGACATTGCTTATAATCTCTAAATAAACAAATTAATCGCTAAAGCTATTGCCAATAAAACATACAAAAGAAATAAATTATTGGCCGAAAAAAATAAGTTACATAGTACCCGTAGGCCGCAACCGCATCGCGCGAAGACCCAGCTAGTTTTATTAGTTCTCAATGTGTTTTTCTTATTTAAGTTTTAAGTTTGTACCCAACATATGTGATCATTAAAACCTACCATTTAAAATTTTAGTTATATTACTTTGTTTACTTTGTTAGCTTGAAACACATAGAGTTGAGTCAATGACTTACCCTCCTCAAGTAACCTAAACGAAAAAGCATCATCCTTTATTGTTTTTTATAAACTCATACTCTTAAAACCAAATCTTGAAACCAAACGCACCTATTTAAGAAAATAATAATAATAATAATAATAATAATAATAATAATAATAATAATAATAATAATAATAATAATAAATTTAAAAAAATAATAATAAAAAAGAAACTTGGTATAAAAATATATTTCTCAACACAAATGGTCAATTTCAGAATATTGCATACAGTAACAGTTATTGCATGATGGGTGTAAAATAATACTGCTTTAGATTTGCCATTCTTGTTTGAAGGAACACATTGGAATATTCTTCTTTTTGCTAGTAGTATTTGTCAAATCAGGGCTATTATGTAATTATTGCTATATAAAATATACTCCGTAAGAAAATATAGTAGCCTTTCAAAAAAAAGAACTATATTGATGGTTCGAGTTAACAATGCACACCAAAATTCTCTTAATAATGCTTGAAAGAAAGACAAGCAATCTTTACAAATGGAAATATTAATTGCAAAATGTTAAGATATGATGCATTGAGACAGAGTTATGGGTTCCAATCAAATGTCTATCTCTTTAATTTATAAAATGTAAAGTGATCAATGTTTGTAAAATATTAATTTTCCACTTTAGTGTGTTTTATTTGTATTTGCTATTTAGGTTTACATTCGATAGAACTCTCTTCTAAGTTCTAACTTAACGGTGTTAATATAGTCTATCAAACAAGATGTTCGAAATCAATGTGTACGAAAGGCGTAAAGCATCTGATTGTGTGTGCGTGCATCGTTAAAGAAGTCTACTAGACGTAAAACTGAAGTACATTTATTTTAAAACTGATACGCTTCATAATACATCTACGTTTTAAATATTTGACGTAGAGAATAAGGCCTAACGTCATTACAGTATATATGTCTATATTGATACACTCCCATTACGTCTAGCTTATTGACCTAGTTGATATAGTTTAAGTCATTGTGACCCATGAAAATTGACAATTGTGTTTTAGTTGTTGAAACTAATTTACTTTCTTGTACTTGTATCAATAACACCCACAACAATTAACCACACATATGAAAACAGATCTATGAGTGTAGTACTATTACAATGCTATCATTTGATAGAGTTGAGATGTTTGTTGAGAATGAAATATAAATGATGTTTTAGCCAAAAAAAAGGTTTGGTGGTAGAATTATATTGAATGCTAGTGTTGATGATAAACATATTTTACATAGTTTTGGACTTTTGGTGAAGTAATATTGTGATTTTTGACACTTGTTTCAACCTCATTTATTGTTATTGTAACCAACTAAAATGGTGCATTTAGTGCAAATAGAAAACCTGTCTTCTTTTAGGTGGAGGACCTATGTGCGTACCATAAACATATATGACAAAGATCACGACACATTTCATAAAAATAAATTACTATTGGCATTTTTTTCTTCATTTAAATTACTTAGGCTAGGCGCAATAAGGCACCCAACCGATTGGGCTGTGATGGTTGCATTGGGTTGTCCTTGTTGTGGGTTTGTGGGTTGCAGTGGGTCGAGGAGCATGTGGGTTGAGGAGCCAACCGATTGGGACAATCGGTCACAAGCACTTTCTAGGGCGCATGAGAGAAAGCTGATATGACAAGAAAAATATGGGTTGATGAGGGTTATTATTGGGTAGCCTTATTTCATATCAAAAATATTATCAGTATTTTCATTTTGCTATGCCAAAAGATAAATGTCACCTTGTTGCACAATAATGATTGCAGGAGGTTGACATAACCATTCAGGGTTATGAGACCTCACAAATTTTAATGTGATAGTCACAAACCCTTTTACCACTAGGCGACCCATGAGTGATTGTTCACAAAAAATTTTGGGACGGATGGTGTATAAAATAGTTACGCGCAACTTCTGGTTTTATCTTTTCATCTTATTCACAGAACAATGGAAGATACAATCGCAGTCCCCTTTGGATAAATAAACTAATATGTATATAAGATGAAAAATCTTTACAGACTATAAAACGAACACCTCGAACTAGAGCCAAACAAATGAAATAGAACGCAAAAAATATGTACAAAACTCGATGGATATCCAAACAATTTACCCCCGTCGAATGCTGAATTGTTGGAGACTTCATAGTTGATACAATATTTAATGATCTTCTTCAGCCGCTAAAACCCTTTGCAATTTCCCAGAGGAAACATGTTGATCCAACCTCATTTGTACTTGTAAATACATCTCCACAAATGATGATTCTTAAAATGTTGAAACAATATTTCTAGTCAAAATAATCAGTATTGTGAACGGTGATTAGATGTTCATCCTCCTCGACGCTTTTTATGGGATCCTGATCATACCATGTTACGGTTCCTACAAAAAGCAGCAGACTTGCTTAGATTTTCTCCCATGAACAGAAGTGCTCTAGAGTGCATTGAATTATGCAACTTGTGCACGTTTCTAGTAAAACATTCAAGGATGTTATAATGATAATTCCGTGAGCCAACTAACAGAATCAAAAGTTTACTAACGAAACTAACTTTGAAGAGCGAGTGTTTGTTTGTCAAAAGTTTAATAAAAAGAACCTTTTCTTCCTTTGTATTATGAATTATGCTTTAATTAACTTGGTACATAGTTTTAAAAGCAAATGTTGGACTTTTTGTAAAAATGTCCAAAGTACCCTCAATTAACTACAAATTAATAAATAATATAGACCTATTAAACCAATATTTTTATAGAGTCCTGATCATACCTGGTGCTGCAGCTGGTTCTTGTTCTCTTGTGGAATGAAGAACAATTGTTCCGGAAAGAACAGTGATGAATCCACATATTTCAGATGCTATGTCGCTAACGCTCTGATCTTTCCAATCCTGCATACAATCACTTGCTCGTTTACTTGTTGTTAAGAGATCTAAAAAGCTTGGGAACTTGTGAATTATGAAATACCTTGAACATAATTACACTTGCAATGATTGTTAAAGAAGTGAACATCACGTAATATATAGGGGAAACAAGTGCCGTGTTGAACGTATCCAAAGCCTGCAAATAGATGTGTTATAGCATCAGCATGAATGAAGATTTATCATTGATCAAGACCAATGGCGAATGTGGAGGCAGGGGAGCGTCTCGGCTCCCCCAAACTTCAGGGTTAGTAGTGTAAAAGAAGTAAAAGTTGAAAGGTAATCTATGAAATATCCATTACCAGGCACCAAAAAATTAAGAAACCAAAAGCTGAGTCGTATTATTTAGTTTTTTATGATTATTTATTGTCTTTTTTACAATTTATATCGATGGACTTTTTATACTTATTGTTTTGAAATTGTTAACTTTAAGGTCTTGACCACCAAAGTATTTTGGCAAAAATTTGTTGGAAAAGGTTAATGACCATTAGACCCTTCAAATGAATTATACACTTGCAATTATAATAAGTTCAGGTTTATTTATTGGAAAACTTAATCAAGAATATTTTAGTCATCTTAGTCCATTCCATTCTTCCGGATTTGTTGTAAATGCACTGAAACCTCCGGGTAGGCTCAAACCCTATGGATTAGTAGCCAAAAGGTCGGAAACCATAGTTAAAAAAAAGACACTTGGGTTGTGCATCTGTTGATGTTTTAGAGTTGGATGACCTATTTGAGACTTAAACAAAACTTCCATTCGATAGCCTCCATTATTATTTTCTCAAAAAGAAAATTGAGAATTACCTTGTTAAGATAATTCAACTGTGTAATCACACATAGTACAGCAACCGTAACAAAAACCCAAGTTTGAGGGTATGCAATCTGACTGACTCCCTCTAGAGTAAGCTTTATCGCAATGCCAATGGCCTTAATGCTTACAACCTACAAAATGAATTGGGGTATTAGAGTAAGAATCATAAGTGATACTATTCTTGTGAAAACAAAAGCTAGTTAATGAATTTACCGTAAGTGAACCCATTAGAGAACATATCCCCAAGTATATCAATATATTTGACTGCCCATAACGAGGTTCAAAATGCATCACAAGAGCTGCTACTAGTGACAATGTTGCTGCTACGTATATCAGGAATGCTGTTGATAGAATTATGTTAGTAAGAAACACTTAGTTCTAGTGACGAAATGTTACGGGGGTGGTTGGGTGTTTGTTTAATAAGTGATTATGTGATATTGTATATTTAAATAACCAGAATTCAAATTTAGTTGCAATAAAATATCGTGTAGAAAATAGTAAGTAGTGTCATTTTGGCAATTTTCCCTTCTAATTTCTGCTTGAATAATCGGACCTACTACAGCTGTATAAAAATAACTACTAAGATAAACAGTTTACAACATAATAGCCAACCCGACCTGGTTCAATTGCTAAGTTCCATATCTCTTCTACAGAACTGGGAGTGGACTCCTCAGGTGCATGAATCACAACAATTACCGAACCAACTATGCATGAAATACATCCGACAACACCCATTCGCTTCAGCTTTTCTTTTAACATGAAGTGCGCCAAAACCGCGCTGTTCGAATTTATCACACATTTTAGATTGAGATTTTACGCAGGTTGTTATGTATACAGCTTATAAAGTAGAATAAGTGATTGGCTTTTTGAACCATCATACTTATGATTAGGATATTAGCTATTTTCATGTGCATATAATAAGCAAAGTACGTCAAATCATAGAATGGAGGTGGTTTGGACCAAGCTTGGAAATATAATGTAATAAAAACATTGTTAATCATACCCTGAAAAATGTATATTATAGTGTTTGTAGTGTAAAAAACCTAAAGGGTTTATATATAAAATACCGATGTACTTTTGCATACCTCTCGTTTAGCCATTGTACATTTGAATCAGAAAAGGACGACTTTGTGTCCCGTTTGGGTCATTTGTAAACAGAAAACCCTTAGAAACCGGTTTTTAAAATGGTAAATTTAAAAAAAAAAATAATAATAATAATAATAAAATAAATAAAAAAAAAAGATAAAAAAATAAAAAATAAAAAAACAATGTTAGATGCAAGTATAATAATGTTATAATCATGCCGTTCAAAATAATAATAATAATAATGTTATAATCATATATAGAGTTACAATTCATATAAAAAAGATTAAGATAACGAGTAACAATACGATCTACATGGGACCAAAAAACACCTTATTATGACTCAGATGTACAAAAAGCAGTACAACGACGACTAATACCGGGTAGGTGAAATTCTACATTGAATTTCATATTAAATATAAAACATAATAAAATTTAAAAAGTTATCTTAGTTCATAAACCCTGGATGAAAATCTTAGATCGCCTGCCTTTAAGAGGTATTGCGAATTTTTCTTACATATACACAAAAATAGTGATTTATTTGCAATGAAAAGCAAGTATGATGATTAGAAAATTCGGTCACTTGATTTAAAATATAGTTTAAACTATTACCTAACGATTATACTCAATGCCCCAAGTGGGGTAACAAGGACAGCCGGAGCATAAGCATATGCAACAAAATTAGCAGCCTCTCCAACGATCACTGTATGTTATCCAAATCCAGTCAATTAAACATAGCTAGTTAGTTTTTTGTTCAAGTACAGGTTTGTGTTTGTATACCAGTGAGATATTGGATACTGGAACTTACTTGTAATCATGCCAACCCACCAAAGTGGTTCTTGTAGGTAAGTGTAACCTCCATGTCCTATAACATTAATAACATGAAAATAACATGTTAGATCCGATGTAAAAGAAGCAGGAAGCCTACACTTATGAATATCCATATTTATCAGCAAACAATTAAAAAGTACATGTAAGATAGTTATGACATCTTATTCTTTTATTTTTTAACTTGACATAAAACGTTGTGAGTCTTAATCTTTATAAGGTTATACCGTTATAGAATTCAGAAAAGGAGTATCAAATCCCATTGCAACGTCTGCCATGTAGGAACATATTTGAACCATGTAAATTGTGTTTGCTTATTTCGAACATATGTATAGTAATGTGAGTGATTTAGTTTTTCGGATTCCCGAAGTCACAATAAGCACTTAGGCATTTCTGAGTCTAATAATAATTCTCAACTGTTTGTGAGTCGCACTGTTCACTAATTCCTCCTTTTCAAACTAATGGAGACATGGCTTTTTACTTTTATCTCATATTAGGTTATCGTTTTGATTCTTGTCAGTTTTTGAAGTGGGTCAAGCAACATAATATATTTTTCTTTACAGTTGTTTCTCTAACAAAATTATAACGAAGGAGAGCATTTTATAAATTTTTCTAAAGAAAACCAGTCCTTACAGACATAGATCTTAGCTTTATCAAATAAATGTAGATATCAAGTTCATCAAACTCCACAGGTAGCTAACTAACATATAAATCATCTTAAAATGTTTCGACACAATGATGTCCGATGATTATCCATATAGATAATATAGTGATAGAAATGATTTGCACATTAAGACTATTACAGAATTCCTTGCAAATCTTTTTGTCGTGAGTTAAAGGCTCACGGACACAGTTAGCAATTCATAAGAAATACAATTTTTAGCGCTAATGGTTAGAGAAGCTAACAGAAAAAGAAAATCTTGGACCGTGAATAATCTACACTAGACCTTGAAAAATATCAAAATGATCTATTTGCTAAAACTCTTAATATGAAGTGAACCAAACTTTATGCCCAAATAGCCAATGGCGTAATATCTTATCATATTGTAAAATCTACTTAGATAAGATAGAATTAAGACCTGAAAATATTATTAAACAGCGAGACCCTACAGAAAATACATAAGTTTTGGGGACCCCTACTATTCACTCTCATTGTGCCAGACACGAAAAACGACGGGTCCTGACTTTTGAACTTGCCATAAAGAGACAGTAACCTTTCAGATTTAAGTAATTTTTAGTCTTCAATAACTACCTTTACATGAAGTGAAACACTGTTGTACATAATTAAAATACTTAGTTTAAATATGCCTGATTCCTAGTAAAACTAGATTTTGTTGTTTATTGTCATCTGACATCAACTATTCAAATTCTTTTCCTCTGTTGGTTCAATAGAGTTTGCAGTAGCTCGTCCTAGATGTTATCCCAGGCTCGTCAACAACAAATGATTGTATCTTCACACATATGCACTCTATAAACCAATGCGTTCAAGAAAATACATTGAAGATTGTCAACTAATGCCCACACCAAAACAATCATATTCTCCAGTTAAAAATGAAAGTTCGTCTTCCCTTCTGAAAAGAATCCACTTAATTAAGGAGGTGTCTGATGTGCGCTCCGGAAAGTGATTAGTGATTATCTGATCAATTTCTAGTGTTCGTAAGTCGTAACACACTTGTGATTACGATTATGTTATTTGGAGGTCAAATAATTAGTTGAGGCTAGCTACAGCATAACTCAAAAGTATAAAGTAGAGTAAACAGCACATACATCCCTTTATTTTACATTTTTACCATTGGGTTATCTGTTACTTCCTTAAATAACCAATATATGTCAAATACACCTGCATGAGTGACTATTACAACTTTAAGCCGGTAGAAGAGATCCACGCCACATCTTATTAACATCGGTTTTCTTAGTCAGGTTATTTAGTCTTGCAGAATCACTTTCTGAAAGCACATCCAAACACCCAATGACCCTTTATAAAGCCTCAATCAAGAGCTCCTAAAATATGAAATTTTTTCCTTTCACACTCGAGGGAAACAGAAAAAGCGAGCTTTGGGACTGCTTATATAAAACTACTTATTTGAAAGTGCTTATTTACGCTAATAACAAGATATGTAGTTAAATAAACCCCATCTTAGCCACTAAAACTGGTCCATACCTTCCTACAAACTTAATTAAAATTTCTAAATTAGGATGACAAGAGAACCAAGGAGAGCTTGAACTTAAGTCTAGCTCCACGAGCTTTCAGAACGCAGGGTCAAATTTGGATTGAGAAGATACAAGCCCCGAGCTTGCTTTATCAATACTTAACTATAACAACTACCATTTAAACCCATAAGTCAAACCTCAAGCATAGCTTGTATAGACCAAAAATCACTCGAAAAGCTGGATTCATGCTTGGCTGTTTGTAACATATGTCGATCTCATTTAATACACGAGCTTAAACTTATTAGCAGCTCAAATCTTTTAGCCAGAATTAGCTCTAAAAAACCAAAACAACCTCTAAAACACTAAAACTAACACATATCAATCAATATTCAAAACCATAAAATCAAGCTCGCCATACCAACTATCACAACAATGAATTCACTTTTCACACTTTATAAACATTTCGAGATCGTTCAAGCTCAAACTTGATAAAAGCTCGAATCTTTTAGCCAGAACTAGCTCCATAAAACCAAAACAACCACTCAAACACTAAAATCAACACATACCTATCAAAATTCAAACCCACCATACTAAATTATAGCAACTATGAATCTAACCTTGGAGCTAGTCCAAGCTTAAATTCGATGACAGTTCAATTATAGCTCCATTACACCAAAACAACCTCATAAATCTTAAAACTAACGCCCATCAAATTTTCATACCATCTTAAAGCTCGAATTCCTTCGCCAAAATTAGCTCTATAAAACCTCAAGAATACTAAAATCAACAAATACCAATCACAATCTAAACCCAACAGACTTAGCTATACCAACTATGAATCCAAGCTTTATATATATCGAGCTCATTCGAGTTCAAAAACGCTCTACATAAAACCAAAACAACATCCCAAACACTAAAACAACACACAAAACTAAACCATATCAACTATGAATTCGAGCTCAAATTCGATAAAAGGCAAAAACTCGAATCTTTTCGCAGAATCAACTATCTAAAACCGTAAGAACACTAAAATAGTAAAATCAGCACATAACCATCACAATTCAAAACCCATCCTACCAAACTCGCCATACTAAACCATACCAACTATGAATCTAACCTTGCCACTTTATATATCTTTCGAGCTAGTTTAAGCTTAAATTCGATAAACAATCAAATATTTTCACCACAGTTAGCTCCATAAACCAAAACAACCTCATAAATCCTAAAACTAACACATACACATCAAAATTCAAAAACGCTAAAAGCTCGAATCTTTTTGTCATAATTAGCTTTAAAAACACAAAACAACCACTCAAACACTAAAACCAACACATACCCATTATACAAAACATCAAAGCAAACCATAAATCAATAATCAAAAGATCCACACAAAAAAAAAAAAGCATACCAGCACCAAAGCCAGTAGCAGCAGCAGCTTTCTTAAGACCTTTTTTCTTCAAAATGAAACTTGATCCAATAAAACCACTTGATAACACAGCCAATATCAACCCTGTTGTATTATCTGAAGCACCCATCTTTTTTTCACTCAATTTTGCAAAGTTTCCCGCCAAATCAAGAAAACCCTAATAAGACAATAGATGCAAAATTGGTTTGAATTCAAGAAAAATGGGTGTGAAAAAAGATTGAAGATAATTGAGGTGAGAGTGAGTGTGGGTCCGAATGTAGGTCCAGAAATGGTGGGTGGGTATTCGGGTCAAGTTTCCGGGTGGACCCATGTGACAACTATGTGTTTGTTAAAGAAGATGAAGATCAATCAGATGTGATCCAGCTCATTTCATTTGTGATTTGTGTGTCTTGTCTGTTATTGGGTATTTTCTTAATCAATCCTGAGATTTTGTGTTTTTTTTTATAAAAGCCTTATTTTCTAAATAAAATTGCTTCCAAAATAATTGTGCAATCTATAAAGCAAATTTGGTCAAACTTGAAATGTGAAATTTTCAAGAAATCTTGAATTTTCAAGAATGGTCAAATGAAAGAGAAAAGTTAAATATAATTAATACTCTTATCAAAACACCCCATTACTTAAAATTACAATTATTTATTCACATTGTACAACCAATTAAAAACATATTTATCAAATTAAATACAACCAATTAAAACACAAACCGGGTTGACCCGGGACGCTTCAAACCCGACGGGTTGACCCAATTTAATTTGACCCATTTCCGACCCAACCTATCAAGTTTATCCGGTTTAAATCGACCCATTTTTCGACCGGAACGGTTCAACCGGTTGAACTACCCGGGTCGATCCGGGTTTCAAAACATTATCCATTACTTAAAAGTACAATGATTTATTCACTTTGTACAACCAATTAAAAACATATCTATCAAATTAAATACAACCAATTAAAACACAAATCGGGCTGACCCGGGACGCTTTAAACCCGGCGGGTTGACCCAGATTAATTTGACCCATTTTTGACCAGCCTAGCAAGTTGACCCAGTTTAAATCGACCTATTTTTCGACCGGAACGGTTCAACCGGTTGAACCACCCAGGTCGAACCGGGCTTCAAAACATTATGTTTAATTCTCAAATCTAAAAATTTTTATTATTTTTCGTTTATAATTTTTTTTATCAACAAACTATCTATCGCTATAAAACCCCGTTGCTATGCACGGGTACTCGTCTAGT
>LBNU01033383.1:8030-24649 GCA_014162995.1 Artemisia annua
ATTATTGGCTTTGCAATCAACTGAAGACGTTTTATAAACGTTTCAACAAAAGCAATTTGCGTATGAACATGGGCTACTTTTATGTTCAACACTTATTCCAATAATCGCCCAAATACTTGGAAGTATTCACCACCATTTCCAAAGATTTAATTTGGATAACCATGCTCGCATTATATAAGCCGAGCCACTAATCACGCTAACTTTAAGTTGCGTCTTTGATGATCATTTTGACGATGCATCGATTTTAAACTCAAAATGATCCACATGGCGGATGTATAGGCCTACATACATCCCCGTTATATTCTTTCCAAAACTTTATATGTATGGTGGTGATATATGAACAATTAACTTCCATTCCATTGAGAACAATTAAATCTATCTTTGAAGAAACTTATTGTTCTTCTATACATTCGCATCATCATTGACCGGGGATGGTCCAACCGGTCATGCCACTCAATAAAATAATCTTGGCTCATAAACTATGGTTTATGACCAAACATGCTTCAGTTAGCACATAACTTTATGCATGAGTCAAATAATATGAATAACGTAATACATTATCATGATGAATTTATATTTCTCTATTAAAATTCATATGTTCTATAGCTTTATCAAAGGAAAAAAAAATCTATGCAAATTTGCGTAACACAGATATCACATAAACGAATTTCTAAATAACCATATAGCCGAGTTTATTTATCAATTATAAATCTTGTAACAATAGGTGATATCATTTTTGCTTATTCATAACAAAACATTTTGGTGAAATTTCACAAATAAACAACTTTACACTTGTTTTGCTAGATGCATTATTCACTTTGTTAATTATACGTTAGTGACTATTTTCACATGTGTAAGATTTAATGTTTGTGGAATAAACTCAAATGACGCCAACTTCAATTAGCACACAAGTAAAAGCAAACCATATATCACTTTAATTCAAATCAACTAAAACAAGTTGAAGATCATGCCAATATGAGAACATATACACAAACTTAACGTCATAGTTCACTTTATAAAACAAGTTATATACCGGATAATACTGAGAAATTAGATACTGATTTTGGTTTCAAATATTGTTCCACTAATAATCACACAATGAAGAGAGTGATATTAGATTATAAATAACTATATCACATGCATAGTTAACCGGCCCAAGCATATAACCTATTTCGATATACACATGCACCATGCACATAGTGACATAGGTATAAAACAGAATGCATGATGATCATATTATACAAAACGTCAATAGTTTTAAGGTATGAGAGTTTATTATTCATGACTAATAATTTTATACTCCATATCTAATAACAATGGGTATGAATTCCAAGATAATACAAAAGTATACTCAATTTACTAGTAAAAGAAACAAGTGCCATGTTACGTCTTTTACTCAAATTTACAATCACTTATATAACTCTGGATGCAATAATAACTTATAAAATAAGTATTCCAAATCAGCTAGAATATTAGAACTAAAAATATGTGAGTAAATTACCAATGATCGTGTGTATCAGGAACTTCTAGTAAAAACATAATGAATAACCTTCTCTTTTGTCCAAACATATAATTGTAATAGAAGACACATATAGCATCAATAGTTAATATGTTGTATTTTTTCAAGCATCTTTTAGGGTTGTTCCTTGAAACTAAAATCACGTCACCTACTGCAAGTTTTGCTAGGACAATTCTAAGAAAAGAAAAATATATATATGTATATATTTAGTCTGTGACATTTTTTCCAAAGTTAACATAATCGAATATTAACAATCATATACTTGAATTAATATTTTAAGGTCTTTTAAGACAAACAAAGGTTTTAATTAGCACTTGAAATCAAGAGACCAAATTATGAACCCTTTAGTGTTAATCTAGAGGTTTATATAACTTTAATATATATAATCATGTAAATGCATACAACATTCAAAATCAGTTGATATATACAAAAGGTAGCATCGTTTTGTGAGATCCACATATTCAATTGTAACATATAAACTTGTTCAACAGTACGTTAGTATTGGGCTTTTTTTTTTTTTTTTTTTTTTTTTTTTTTTTTTTTTTTTTTTTTTTTTTTTTTTTTTTTTTTTTTTTTTTTTTTTTTTTTTTTTTTTTTTTCTTCCTGAGAAAATTCTGGAAACATGTATAATATTATTTACATGTACATAATTTTGTTTTCAAATGACCAAACATACGGTGATAAATCAATTCAGATCGATGGGTGTTGGACCATAAATAATACGGAGTAAATAATAAATAAATTACGCGAGATCGCATAGATCAACATATAATCAAATACTACGTAATAGGTTTATAAATTGTTACCTCAATTTTGACGGTGGCTTTGGAATTTTCTGTTAGACCTAGCGTGCTCGATGTAAACCTTTTAGAGCGTGCTGATAACGTGTTGTAAACAAGAATTGAGGGAATAAATATTCTTCTTATTAATTTTATATTGTCAAAGATACATGAGGTATATATAATATAAACAGTAGGGTAAAAACCCTAATAGCTAACTGGGCCATGGGCCTCTATATGGACATCCACTAATAATTATCCATAACACATGCAAAGAAAAATTCGTTTTTTACCTAGTGATAACAACCCTTCGCCTAAAATATGTCCACTGGTGGCTAATATTGTGTTTTACGCAATTAAATATGGAGTACTTTAGTTGTTTGATGATATAAGAGAAAGGAACCAAAAATGTAAATTATTTTCCGACTGTATGTAAATGATTCCACTTTTAGAAAATACTGCTCGGAGTTGATGAGTGGAGCTAAAGAAGTTCATCTAGAACAGCCGCTACATGCCATTTTTGCCTGTGGAATCAAAGATAACTCCAGTTATCTGTTAGAGTTGTGGATAAATATGAATATGCGTATGACTAGAATCGAACTCGAGACCACGGAATTGCACATTTTACGTATGAGACTCGATGTTTAAATAATTAATATAAAATGTTATATTTAATTATTTAATTCACAATAGACGACTAAAGAGCGTTAGGTAATTAACGGAATTGACTAACGGTCGGTAAATGTCAACGGGATATGAAGGGAAGGAAACAAGTCAAGAGAAGGATCTAGAAATCCTTTCTTAGGTTTGTTTTGGTCGAAACTATGGAATCCCACATCGGAAACCATAGCAAACTTGATATCTACCATAAGGTTATAAATACATCCCCATGTATCATCCTTTGGTACACTTGATTCAAGAGAAAGCCAAACTTCCTCTCTTCTTCCCTTGGTCAACGAATGAAACCCCTAGTAAGGGATTTATGAGTGGCCTTGAAAATTAACAAGGTGTTTGGTTAATCTATTGTGATCAAGAACTAGCATTCACATCGAATCGCTATTAGTACGTGTGTACAAGAACGTGGTACTAACACATTATTGTTAGTATCTTGGATCGATTAACAAAACGGTAAGGGGTTAATCATTGATCCTTATAAACCCTAATTAGGGTTCATCCAATTGTTCAAGGTTCTTGAAGTTTGATTCTTGTTCTTGCTAGAATCAAAAGGTACGTTCTTGTTTATGTTTATGTTAATCTTTTATATGTTATACTTGATCCTACGCTTCCGCATAATGTGACTACTTAATTTATTTAATTATATGAATGTCATGGTTATTAAATTCTAACAGTGGTATCACGAGCCATGTATAACATGTAATTGATTACTAAAACAATAAAAAACGTATCTTTGATTGTTATAGATATACATGTTGTAGTTATAGATCTAGGGTTTAAAAATATTTTCGAAACCCTAACCCTAATTTTGGGGGGTACGATTTTCCATGAACCCTAATTAGGGTTTGTGGTTTATTTTTTTAATTAATTGGATTAGAAACCCTAGGTTTGCAACATGTTTATGTGAACTAATTGGTAATTGTTATGCATGAATCCATGACGAAACATGCATGTTAGTCATGGATTAGTTATTTGTTTTAATTGTTAGTAACTTTGTTTGACACATGTTATTAATAGATAGATCTAAAATTGGGGAAGACCCCAAGTGTAATTAAAATCAATTTACTTGTTATGTGGTGTATGAGTTAACTCTAGCTTACGCAATCGATTATTCGATGGATGTGGCTCACTTGTGCAAAGTGAAAGCTTTAGTTAATTATACACATTATAAACCTAGAATTGTTTTAATTAGGGTTTATCTAATTAAGCTTGCATATGGCTAATTGTTTCATCTTTTATTTATTTATTAGTTGTTTATTTGTTTTCTTTTAAATTACTTGTTTATGTGTTATGTGTTCATCAAAGTTGTAAGCAATAACAAGGGTAATTTTTGAAAAGAAAATTAATTGGACTAATAATGGTGAAACATAAATTTTATTAAGAACTTTACAATACGAAAATCTTATGTGTCATACTTAGGGGTTGGCCTTACATGCCGTAATGCGTTAAATGCATCCTCGCGACGAGATTTGTATTGTAAAAGTTTTTAATATGTTTTAAGATGAAAGTTATAAACTTTTGCTTGATTGATGTTTTTGTACATATGGTCTTGAAAGTAAGTCTTTTTAGCTAATTCATAGTGATGGAAACAAGGTTTGGAAAGAGCCTAGTGTCTACCTTTGGTTTTCATGCACTTATGTGTTCGTTAAAGACGTCTTACCTACATCACCATTAGATGTACAATATCATCTTAAGGGTGATTTACCTCAATTCCACCTTGGTGGATGATAATTGTAGGTTCTTCTTTAATTGGTGAACCCAATACCTCAAACAAAAGATTTTAATTTTATCTTGCTAATTGGTAATTAAAAATTGTTTTGAAACTTATGTTATAAAGATAAGTGCATGCATCTTTATACATGTTTTGATTGTCACATCAAAATTTAATACCCTAATAAATTTAAGTTACATGCCATCTAACTATAAAGAACACTTGGAGTTAATTCTTTGGTATGCGTGAGATCTAGGCCAAAGATTAATGACAAGGCAAATTTTCGAGTGTGCGTGAGACCACACATGGAGAATTTGCAGTTTCTAAGTTAGACGACTTAAGTAAGTTGATGCGTGAGACCTAGAACTTACGGCATGAGATGGGATGAAACATGCTTACATTGCAAATTGATAAATCAATTTGATGTAATTCCCATAATGATCTAGGAATTGGAAAATTGTTTGCCAATTATTGTTCGATAGATTACCATCTTTTGTACTTTCACTATATGGCAGATCAACTGACGTAGTGAAATTATGAAAAGTTGGATCCTAGGTTTTCAAGAAAATTATTTGGTTATATTAATATTTCCATGGGTATTATATTTTCTTGAAAACATGTATTATCGAAAATACTAAAATTGAATTTTGAAAATTCTTTTAAATGTATTAATGCAACATTGAACCGTAAACATGAGTTATTCTTTTCACAAGTAAATTGATCTACACCCGTATGGGTTTTTGGTTAGGATCAACTTTACGAAAAGAATAAACATAGTCTTCTTTCCATATAGAGAAGTGTGAGACTTAATCCTAATCCTTTTCATGAATGAGAAAGGTATAATAGGATAATTAGAATTGTCTATTTTCTAAATAAATAACTCATAGCAATCTTTAATAGTAAGATGATTTGCACTTAATGAGTTATTAAAATAGAAACTAGACAAATTATCGCAAAATGGTAAAAGACAATTAAACTAGCATATTTTATCTAGTTGTTTTGTTTTGACCATTTATAGATAATACATATAATTGTTGGAATGGTAGATCTATACAGGAAGAAATTGCATGCCCAATTTTTTCAAGTTAACAGTTTGAAATGTGATGAATCACATTTATGTAGTAGAATACATTCTTTTAGAACCTATATAATTGTTGGAATGGGTTTTCTCAAAAGATGTAGGAAAGTAAATAGTACACTATTTCCTTTCACTGATAATGAAACATTTATAATGTTGTCAAATTCAGTGGGAGTATTGTGTGCCTATTACTGAATAAGGGATTATTGTCATGTTCTCTAATTCAGCGGGAGTTATAAGACTTATTGTCTTGATTGTAACTCAGATTATCTTTTGAATATCTCAAGATAATTACTTTCCAAAATATAGACACTAATATTTTCAAGGATAGTCATGTATGTTTCCTTGATTGATTGAGTAACTCTATATCTACTAGTTATGTTAATGACACAAATCATATTGTTCATATTCACAAATGCATGCGTGTTGTTTATATGGCATGATGTTGTTCCATGCACAAGTGGGAGAAATCTTTATTGTGTGCAAGGTACAACACATAGTAATATGATTTAAAGGATTATCTTAACTGCAAAGTAAGAGACTATAGTTCAAATATGATTAATATATCTAGTCTAAGTAAACACTTGGTGTTGAAATTTAGTAAACGTGAGACGCAGACTAAATTCCAACAACAAGGTGAATTTCCATGTATGCGTGAGACCTACATGGATAATCTACTGTTTCTAAATTAGACACCTATTAGAACATGTGTCAATATGGTAACAAGACAACTTTAATATTTATGGATTATTGGAATGACATAAATACATGAAGTGATATAATACTACTTCAATAATTATGTATTCTTAGAATGACATAAATAAATGAGAGTAGTGAGTTAGCTTGAAAATATTATTGAAACCAAATAATGGTGTTCATGATTACTTTAGTTATACATGTTTATACTTTATTGTATAGTTATAAACATGAAGTCTTTATGCAAGGCTTAGTATAATGTAAAGTAAGATGTTAGCTTGTTATGGTCTTTTAATTAAGACATATTCAAGAAGTCATTGAGTTGATCAATGATTAATAACGTGTAATGGGATTATAACGGTTTATGTTTTCTTGAAACATGAACAAAAAGTGACTTGATTAATAAGTACTTGGGTTATAAAGCATGCAAGAGGCTTGGAAATTCTATTTCACCATTAAGTTGATTTAGTTGGTAAATAGACAAGCTAAAAGATAAGTTTATCTTTCATATTGATAGATTGTCTGACAATATGAGTCCTAATGAAATACCACAAGTTTATGGTATGTTCAGTTAGGAGAATCAAACTCTTGTTTGATTAAAGATAACTATAACTTCTTTTCTTCCAAAAGTTATCAAGGTTAGAAGTTGAGTATGGATTGAATATACTCAATTAGACTCCTAGAAGATTAATAAGACGTTGTTGAATTATGAAATGTGATGAATCACATTAAGTCTTAAAATTGAAGTTCAGAATTTGTTAAGATACTTATGTGAAAGTTATTAACAAAAAGAATGTCAGGAACTGTCAATATGTATTTAAAATGTCCCAAAAGAGAAAATTGGATTGTTGCTCTAATTGTTAAGTATTTATAGATAATCTATAAATTACTAAAGGCAAGTGGGAGTTTATTACAAAATACATAATCTTCTAAAATCATACTAGTGAAAATCATGATGAGGCTTAACATGTAAATGATAAACCTCTAGATGATGGAATTATCATTCATAGATCCACTTAGATATCTTAGATATTTGATTAATATGCTAAGGTTTATATGATGTAGTATTACCAAATAATGAATTGGGTAAATTACTCATATTATGAATGTTATAGATGCTGTTCATGAAGATATTCAAATTTTACAAATTTGGTTTATCTGAATTCTTAATAGTTAGAGAATGATGATGAGTTTATTCAAAGATAATGTAACCCTAGTGGTTTAAATCTTTGTATAAAAATCATATGAACAAAATTGTACACATATCTTAATGTATATCTTATGACAAGATTATTAATCATATTTAAGCAATTAACTATGATTGAATACTTTTTCCTAAGAACATTAAAGATACAAAGATGGTAATTGTCATATTTATATGAATATGAAATTTGACAATGAATATCAAAAACTCTTTCTTAATTGATTACTTGAGCGAGGACGATAAGTAATCAAAAGGATTTTATGAATTCAAATAAATCTTTGAAGTATACAAAGTGCAATAATCCATGATTGGATAAATGCATGCATCTAGAGATTACTCTTATGTTTAATTATTAATCAATGATTTGATTTATAATTGAAATAAGATAATCTAAGTATTCCTGAAAGCTAGTGGGAGTATTATGTTTGATTTACTAAATCATATATGTTGTATAACATATAAGAAGTAACATTCCATATAAGTAAAATGTTAAGTCTTATTGGAATGAAAATTTACTTAGATGATTTAGAAAATAAAACATACAACCTTGGAACTAAAGTTTATTATTTAATAAACATACGCGGTAAATAAATCTAATTGAAAGTTATTATATAACTTGTGTAATGAATATTCTGATGGAATATGTTTGATCTTAGAATAACGATCCTCAACCTGGAATTGCTCCTAAATTCTAAGTATAAACAATGTAGCAAATTGTTGCGTAATTGTTATAGCCGACAATAAATCTTGAAAGATTGGAAGGCATCAAGCATTACACAGTGGATATTAAGTTTACGGGATTTTAAAGAGCATATTGTATTTTTATACAATGATGCTAGTTTAATTGAGATGACACTCAATACTAGTCATGGTAGGATTTTATCCTTGTTAATGGCCATGTAAACTAGTTGTGCTCAACTAAGAGCATAGTTGAATTATACATTAAAGAATTAGAATACTTTAAACTTTAAAGTGTTTGAAAGTTTGATTATCATAAATTGGTGGTTGAGGATATCACACCATTTATGAAATATTATGTGACTGTATCAAGATAGTTGGATATACACATACAAGAATTTCGCTTAATTGAATTCTTGAAATAAGTATTCTCAAAATTTTGATAGAGCAAAGTTAGTTGAATAATGCTTTGTCAACAAGTATGATTGTCATTACTTGAGGCATAATTGTTAACAAGTTATTACTTGAGACAAAATTCATTAACTAGAATTATCATGCATTGATCTATTTAGTATTTGGATAAAGGATATTAAGCAATTTATTAAATATAATGAATCAATGTACTTAGTACGTTTGTGTTCATTAATAATAAAGTGTATGCTATATTTGCATGTTTAAATCCGTGAATAACTTATGTTATTCTAAATTGTCCGTTGTCAATTAATGATATGGGAATATCATTAAACTAAGACAAATCTGAGTATTGGTTAGAATATACTTGAAAGTATATTAATGCGTTGACATACCAATTTCACATGATATTCAATGAATTGAATATAGGAATTATCCCAACTACATGATTTTACTTTATGGATCTTATTAGTAAGTAAATCATGAATTTAGTTATCCTCAGACTTGAGATACCAGATAAGTGTCATGGATGTAGTGCATTTCTGTGGAGCAATCTACCGCTATCCGTAACTGGTAGTTATAAGGGTTGTTTTCAGAAGTGTTGCAAAGTTCATGGGTTAGTCTTGTAGTCAAGAAAGAATTTGTTCCTTCAAATTCGTTTTGAAGTTTAATACTGCTGGGCCCCTCGTAGGGTTGACAAGATGTTTGCGTGCGCACGCCCAAAGTCTATCTGGAATACGTTCAGATGTTTTGGTAATCTTGTTCAATCATAAACAACGAGAAACAAAATTGTTAATTAAAGAATGACTGAGATCCATATCTTTATTAACGTGGTATTAGAAACAAAAGGATAATAATAATGATGAATCATTAAAGGTTTTTCCAGGGAACCTAGCTCGAGTTGGTCTAGGGGCATTGGCGTGTTGCTAGACGCTAACCAATGTCATTACGCTATTAATAGATATCCAAGTGGGAGCTGTTAGAGTTGTGGATAAATATGAATATGCGTATGACTAGAATCGAACTCGAGACCACGGGATTGCACACTTTACGTATGAGACTCGATGTTTAAATAATTAATATAAAATGTTATATTTAATTATTTAATTCACAATAGACGACTAAAGAGCGTTAGGTAATTAACGGAATTGACTAACGGTCGGTAAATGTCAACGGGATATGAAGGGAAGGAAACAAGTCAAGAGAAGGATCTAGAAATCCTTTCTTAGGTTTGTTTTGGTCGAAACTATGGAATCCCACATCGGAAACCATAGCAAACTTGATATCTACCATAAGGTTATAAATACATCCCCATGTATCATCCTTTGGTACACTTGATTCAAGAGAAAGCCAAACTTCCTCTCTTCTTCCCTTGGTCAACGAATGAAACCCCTAGTAAGGGATTTATGAGTGGCCTTGAGAATTAACAAGGTGTTTGGTTAATCTATTGTGATCAAGAACTAGCATTCACATCGAATCGCTATTAGTACGTGTGTACAAGAACGTGGTACTAACACATTATTGTTAGTATCTTGGATCGATTAACAAAACGGTAAGGGGTTAATCATTGATCCTTATAAACCCTAATTAGGGTTCATCCAATTGTTCAAGGTTCTTGAAGTTTGATTCTTGTTCTTGCTAGAATCAAAAGGTACGTTCTTGTTTATGTTTATGTTAATCTTTTATATGTTATACTTGATCCTACGCTTCCGCATAATGTGACTACTTGATTTATTTAATTATATGAATGTCATGGTTATTAAATTCTAACATTATCATCCCACTATTGGAATAGAAATCGAATGATTCAAATTCTTTTTGTATAACTTATGTAAAATTAGGATCAGAAGTGTGATGAATGATTTTTGAACTGATTAGAAGATTGTTTCTAGGTGTTCATTTTTCAATTAATTAAACCATTCATTATGTGTAAAAGATTAAGCAGGGTTGATTGACAGATTTACACAATCAACAACTGTAATTTGCGGTGATGTTTTTTTCTATGGGTAAAAGGCTAAAAAAACAGAATCATCTAAAGGGTCAAACATGCCAAGCAAGTAGAAATTTGTAAAGTATTTCTAAAACCGTAAAACCTGCAAAATCAAATTATCATCATAATGTTATCGTTTTGCACCCTCACTTGGCCGATGAACGTTAAGGGAAGTCAATATGATGTTTTCTGCTTGTATGAATCTATCCATGTATATGTATGCAACAACATAAAGTTTGAGCTTGATGTGTAAAATTTGAGCTTGAAGTATTTGAGAGCTTTAGTCCATTGTAGGTTAAAAGAAAAAGAAAAAGGAAAAAAGTGACCGGAATCTAGGTTTGGTCACCGGAATCTGGGCTTGGTCACCGGAGAAGATGAAGATGAAGGGTAAAGGGTGGTGGTGTTGGTTGTGTGGTGGTAGAGTGTGGTGGTGGTGGTAGATGTGAAATAAAAAATAAAAATAACTTTGCAAATTTAGTCCCTGAATCAATAGTGATATGCCACGTGGACCTTAAAGCAGTGAAATGACGATAATACCCTCGGTGACATGGCACTTAACGATGAAACTAACGGAAAAGGCCTCTCGGTGGCAATTTTGCGAAAATGTGGAACGTTGGTGTCTTTTTTGCACTACTTTTTGTCTCGGTCCCGTTTTTGCAATTTTGTGGAACGTTAAGGACTATTTTTGCAATTTACCCTAAGTTTAAAGTTGGTAAAGATCAAATGTTAAATTTTTTATGCGATAAAATAACAAAAAAGTTCAATCATTCAAAATAATAAAAAGGTTATTAATATTCTAAATATATATATATCGTCTCTTCAAAAGATCGATGTATGTGATAAAATTGTGTAGCTTACAATAAATATTGTTAAAAGGATTAAAAGTATCTCATATATATTTTTTTCATTCGAATATTTTAGCAAAAGTAAATTAGGGATTCAGCTTAAAAATGAAAAAATAAAATAGGATATAGTAAAATTATGCATATTATTGTAAAAGATAATGAACAAAAGTAAAGAGATGCGGGAGAAAAGAGAGTATTATTGATTGATTATCAAGAGGTTACGATAAAGAGGTGTTTATAAAGTAAAAACCCTAGCAGGCTAGGATGAATAGACATAAGCAAATAAACCATATTTAGGGGGTGTTTGCTTAAGCTTATACCCCTTCCGTCCCTAAATAATGTCCACCGTTAACTTTTAAAGTCATTCCTTTTTAACTATAACCTTAAATTATTTTATTTGTGTTTTGTAATACTTGATGCAAAATATATTAATAGATTGAGTTTTAAATGTATTTTCATTGGTATAATTTTCATCAAGTATTACATAACACAAATGAAATAATTTAAGGTCAAAGTTGAAAGAAAATGACTTTAAAAGTCAATAGTGGACATTTATTTAGGGACGGAGGGAGTATAACATAAGCCGTATTCAGCTTAAGTCTCAATTTTATGGCTTATTTTTGACACTTATGGGCTTATATAACATTGTCAATGTTATATAAGCCAATAAGTGTCAAAATAAGCCACAAAATTATGGATTATTTTATATAAGCCGAACTCATATAAGCTAATAAGCCCATATATAAGCCGAAACAAACACCCCCTTACAATACTCCTTCTTGTACATCGATTATTTTACGCTATAAACTGACTCATTAAAAACCTTACTAAGAAAAAGCCAGTGAGATAAAAACTTTATTAAAGGAAAAAAAGTGTAGTGCGCATAATGCTTCTCCTCAAATTAATGTATATCTTTCAAGCGTTGAAGGCTGCTCGAAAACTTTTGTCGGCAAAGATTTTGTGAATAAATCTGCCAAATCGTCACTTAAACGAATTTGACAAACATCAATAACTCCATACTTTTTTAGAACATATGTAAATAAAAATTTCACCTAAATGTGTTTTGTTTAGTCTCCTTTGATATACCCTTCCTAAACTTGAGTTATACATGCCGCATTGTCTTCATACAATAAGGTTGGATTTTCTTTGAAAGACTAAAGTCCGCATTTTTCTCGTATGTGTTGAATCATCGATCTTAACCAAACACACTCTCGACCGGCTTTATAAAATGCAATAAGTTAAGCATGGTTTGATGATGTAGCAGTTAATGACTGCTTTGTCGACCTCCAAAAAATTGTGGTGTCTCCATAAGTGAAAACATACCCTTTTTGTGATCGTGCCTTATGTAGATTACACAAGTAACCAACATCGGCGTATCCAGTCACCTTTGATTTTGAATTCTTTTGGTATAATAATCCTCTATCACGGGTACCACAAATATGACAAAATATGTGTTTGATTCAATTCCAATGTCGACATGTTGGTTCAGAACTATATCTTGCTAGTAATTTTACTGAACATGCAATATCTGGAAGTGTAACACTAGCAAGGAACATCAAAGCCCTGATCGCACTTAGATATGGTATTTCATGACCAAAAATGTTCTCATCATGTTCTTTGGGGCGGAACGGATCAAGTTTTCGGTCAAGTAAACGACTGACCATTGGTGAGCTTAGTGGATGAACTTTATCCATATTGAATCGTTTCAATATATTTTCTGTACGGTTTGATTGATGGAAAGATATTCCATTTGAAAAATACTCAATTTGCAAGCCAAGACAAAATTTAGTTATACAACGGTTTTTCATTTCAAAATCGTTCTTTAATAAATTTTTAGTATGTTTAATCTTATAAAGATTTCCGATGATATTTAAATCATCGACATACATTGCAATGATTGTGAACCCCGCTTTTGATCTTTTGATAAAAACACATGGACTTATTTGATTGTTCTTATACCTTTCTTTTGAAAGATATTAACTCAGGCGATAATACCACATTCGTCCTGATTGTTTTAGTCCTTATAATGATCTTTTTAGTTTAATTGAAAATATTTCGCGGGGTTTAGATCCACAAGCTTTCGACATTTTCAATCCTTGATGCGCGTGATGTGTCGTTGCGGTTTAGCAGTGTTATTGCCTACTCAAGTTTTACATTTATATTTAGCCGACTTATCAATAACACACACACTTTACGAGCAGTGTACCCGGTCAGTTTGTATATAATGGTAAGTAGAGTGTCGATCACTAAGAGTGGAACGATTTATCTAATTAACCTAATCAGTATTTTAATATCCTAAGTTAGTTTTACAGCCTAATCTAACGAAAAGGGGGTTCAGCCTGAGAGACTGGCACAGATTGGTTGAGTTAAACAGTAAATTAAACTAATGAGCACGAATCAGCGAATAGCATACACGTACACAGATAGATAATAGAAACTATAAGAAGACCTGTCCTGATAATTAAGTAGCTTGTCACTTGTTTTATTGTTAGTTTTATATGAAGTGTATGTAATTAAATCTTTCTCGTTGGCTCTAATCACATTGGCGGGTCCACCCTTAATGATAACTTATGACTATCCTATTCATCCAAAGACGTTAGATTAAATAGGCGAGGAAGGGGTATGGCAGCCCAAGCAAAGCTCAGCTAGACACAGAGGTTATCAAAGCACTAATATAAGTTACCAAAGACATCATCATATAAATTTTAATTGATGGGAAATCAATTTTAAGAGGTATGTATGATTTTCCGTAGTCACATACATATGCCATCTATCCTGATGAATTAAAGTGTACTATTACAATAAAACAAAACTACTTAATGAATTAAATACATGCAGGACCTTCTTACAACTCTAATATCTTCGTTTGGGGGGGTGTCTTTTGTTTCTTCTTCGACCGAACTCGGCTCCTTAGGGTTATGTTACACATAAAGTTCGTCTAGGTCTTGGGGTATTTATAGTTTCTGTCTTACGGTACGATGTGGCGCATGTAATGAGCAGATGCGGCGCATTTACTTAACATCGCATGGGGTCCAAGATTAATATATTCTGGAATATTCGTACACCGTCTTCATATGCGGCGTAACTTGAATCTTTATGCGGCGCATGTCCTTTAGTGTCTTGGATTGTATCTGGTGAAGTCTTGATAGTGATACGCCGTATGTCAAAAGTATAATGCGGCGTCTCTAGAGTAGAACAAGCTTGATCTTCTTCGTTGACCAAAGTTTCATAAGCGGCGCATGGTAGAATTCCATGCGGCGCATTCTTCAAAGTCAGGCAATGGTCTTCGAATTCATCTAAATATGATATTGCGGCGTATCTGTTGAGAGAGATACGGCGCATCTTCTTGATTTCAGTAGACTTTTGACATCGTGCTCGTTTTGCTCCATAATTAGTCCAAAATCGCCAAGTTTCACCTTTCACCTGTTTTTACCTGAGAATTACTAAAGTATACATTAAAGTACTGATTCTCATACATAATAAAGTAAAACAGGTCAAATAAATAGGATAAAAGATGATAATAATATGTACTTATTTGAGTTCATCAATCCTTCAAGGATTTTCAAAGTAAACATAACTCTCAAGTGATCCATAATGGTAAGATGTGACAAAGTCCATAAGGCGCATTTGAAGCCTTTCCACATTTGCAAGATTGATTAAAAATCTAAGAGTTGTTGCATCCAAAACAGGTGAATACGTTTCTTAATAGTATACCCCGGGTATTTGTGAGAAACCTTGTGTTACAAGTCATGCTTTATATTTCACAATTTCATTTATCATTTCTTTTTATCACAAATAACAATTTATAGCCTACCGGCTTCTCATTAATTGGGGTTAATGTCACAGGGCTAAACTCTTGTCGTTTTCAAGTTAATCTAATTCAGCTTGTATAGCATTTTGCCATTTTTTCCAATCATATATTTGTCGACATTCTCCAATAGATTTTGGCACACAAACTTCATCATTTATTATTTCACTTGCCATAGTATATGCAAAAACTTCACCAACACATGTTTCATTTTGATTCCATGTTATACCATTTTTAACAAACTTAGGAAATCAATTTTCAAATGACGGGCCAGAGGATTTAACACCTGACGCCGTCAGGTGTTGGGAAAAGTAGGCCGTCAGGAGTAAAGTTAAAGAGTGACGGCCCAGAAGAGTTTATAAGGTAACGGCGTCAGAAGTGGATCTAGGCCATCCGAGATACCTATTGGCGGCGAGCTGACGGCGTCAGCCCTTATAACCTGACGCCGTCAGAGTGTAAAATCTATATATAGTTTTCTAATTTTCATTCATTAGTGTGGAACTTTGTGGAGAACTTTTAGGGCAAACCCTAAAGTCGAATTTCCTGTACTTTTTAGGGTTTCCAACCCTTGGAACCCTCATGCTTAATTAAAGATAAGTCTTCACTTTAATTCAATCAATATGTCTATGTGTTGGTTGATTATATCTTTTGCTTGTCTTCTAATTAACATGTGTAGCTAAATTCTTCTTGTGTTTGCTTAGATCTAATGAAACCTACTTATTAATTATTGGTTAATTGGAGTGTTGTTGTTTGTTGGGATGATTGTTCCATCCATGTTAGGCTCAAGAAAACTGGCCAACCTCCTTTATGGTAACGTGCTTGAACGTCTTGGGAAACATGTAGCCAAGGCATACTAGGCTATTAAGGTAGTATTTAACGCATGAGCCACTGTTTACAACCCCTATGGTTGTGCCGTGCATGGCATAGGGCGAGATAAGAGCTCATAGAATTGGAGAGATATGTATGCCACTCCATAAGTTATTAGGAATACACCATTCATCCACACAAGTAACATACATATCAATTAACTGGTAAAAGATAGTTAGGGAGTAATGAAATCTAAGTAAACACAACTTTCTCCATACTGTTTTCATAACCACAATAGTTTAGATATTTATTTTATTTTAATTTGCATAAGTAGTAAACTTGGGTTAGTTGACTAGCAACTAATTCCGCCCTTCTTCCAAAACCGAGATTTTACTTGCTTTCCATAAAACATAAAAAT